>CM032818.1:13596109-13608867 GCA_019155185.1 Beaufortia kweichowensis | reverse complement strand
TGTATAGTGACACTGCTCACCTTGTTTACTAACAAATTAAAAACCACATAATTCAATATGCATTTTTACAATTACAATGTTGATCATTCACTGTATCTGAATAGTTGCACCAAGACCTGCCTTTATTTGGTTTAGATTTTAAATATAGATATTAACTAGAACTATACAACTGTTTCATTTAATTATATAATCATTTTGGTTTTATAATCTTTTTAAAAATTACAACAAATTCATACCGTCATTTGTAAATGTGGAATATGTTACAGTCAAAAGTGCCTGGACACAAGCTAAATAAAAACATTCACAATACTATATTTTAAGTGCTTTGTGAGATAGGAGGGCAAATTTGAACAAGACAATCACACTCAGATGTTAGTTTCAATTGATCTGTAATGATAAGGTTGGATGAGCAATATTGGTAGACAAACAATGACAAAATCTAATTATTTTGGGCATGGCTGATTAGGTACATCCACTAAGGAGCCAGTAAACAGTTGTATCTAATAAACTGGTCATTGAGCATCTATAACCAGAGTTCCCTTTTTGTCAGTCACTGGACGTTGTGTCCATGATGACATTAGGGGTTCGCCCTTCGACCTTCCAAAGGCTTCTAAGCGGCCCCGCGGCCCTGATGGTGTCTACCCAGGGAAGACAGGGACTCTGTCTCTCTCTCTCTGTCAGGGACGCAGACCCCCTGCACAAAGCTGGCGAGGTCTGGAGACGCACAGCCAGGAGTATTCGACCTGTTCACGAACCACCCCCTAACACAATGAAGCAGGTCGTTCCACTAGAGCCACTCGCACGGTACCTGGTGGCATGGTCCATGCTTCCCAGTCCGTTGCGGTGGCTCCTGAGAACTATCCGTCCTTAGGCTCACGCAATTCGCTTCATGGGAGTGCTCCACCAGAAGTTTTGCTTGGTCACCTCTGCTCACCAGCGCCACGATGCGGAGGTGGCTTTCAGCGCCTGGTGAAACAGGCTATAGAAACCATCCCTCCATCAGAGATGTTCACTGGGTTTTACAGCCCTTACTTCATTTTGCCCAAGAAGGGAGGGGGTCTGTGCCCCACCCTGGACCTGCGCATCCTGAACAAATATCTCCACAGGATGCCTTTCAGGATGATCACTCAGAGGCGCATCCTGACGTCCGTATAGAGTCAGGTCTGGTTCGTGACTACCGACCTGAAGGGCGCGTACTTTCACATCTCTGTTCTCCCTCGACACAGACCCTTCCTGCGGTTTGCTTTCGAGGGGAGGGCGTATCAGTACAGGGTCTGTAGTTGGTGTGGCTCACAGGGACCTTATGCTTTGACACCTAGACCAACTGTGGCTACGGGTCAACTGCGAAAAGAGCGAGCTCTCCCAGGTGCAGAGCATCTCTCAAACACTTCTCTCATCTCTTGATGAAGACCGCCCTTCTGGTGGCGCTCACCTCTATCAAGAGGGTGGGGGACCTGCATGCACTCTCTGTGTCCCAGGAGTGCCTGGAGTTCGGGCCGGCCAACCCTCACGTGATCCTGAGACCCCGGCCTGGCTACGTGCCCAAAGTTCCTACCATGCCATTTAGAGACCTGGTAGTGAATCTGCAAGCGCTCCCCACTGGGGAGGAAGACCCAACCCTGTCGTTGTTGTGTCTGGTACGAGCTCTGTGCCTTTACCTAGAATGCACCGAAAACTTCAGGAGTTCTTGTCACAACGCTGCTCCGTCTGCTGAACACGAGCTGTGAAAGCCTCATGGGCTCCTCAGCACAAAGGCTGTTTGAATGGAGCACGCCATCTCCCTTTTATACCCGTATGAACTTGGAGGAGAATGACATGCAAATTCCATTCAAATCGAAAGTAAAAGGTTCTACAGGGCGAACCCCTAGTGTTGTAATCGACACAACGTCTCGTTCCCTCTATCAGGGAACCGGGATTACAGACGTAACCTAGAAGTTATGTACAAAGATAACAGCAACACCAAATGAAAAAAAAAACAGAAAAGTTCTTAGCATAATCTTAACTCTACCTACTGTTTAGCTGTTACTAATTATACATTCTAGAGGGAGTATCCTTAATTTCCTATAGAGAACGATAGTAACAGGCATAGCAGTCAGTGCCTATGTACAGGTAATTGCTCAAGATAAGAATTCTTTATTAAATAATTTAAACAAAAAACATTGGAGACTACAACAACTCTTTATTAGCCTATAAATAGCTTATAAAATTATTTTGCTTCTTTGGCTTTAAGGTTGTTAAACTCTAACTCCAGCTCATTTGACATGACTGTGTAATTGTTTTTGGTATGTTACTGATGTTTGTGTTATGCCATTTCACCTGTATTGCCCAAAACAAATTTCCCTTAAAGGGACAAATAAAGTATAAAGTAATGTAAAGTTATTACTTAATATGGTGAAGTCCTGCAGTTTGCATAGATAAAAAGCTTGCATAGTAAATTCCTGCATTTGATGAACACGACACATGAAAATAACATAAATGGAAAAATAACTTTCAAATTACCTAAACTACCATCTAAACAAGCAGAAATAAAATAAATGTAGAATCAATAATATTTATGTTTGTCTCATCATGAAGAAAAAAAAAACACCAATTGACCTATACTTTAGGCTAAAACATATGACAGAGAGTGACAAAACTGTGCCCATGTAAAGTGAAAAGACAAACTTTCCTCAAAAATACAATTTCTGACATCATTTACTCATCTACATATCTCTCTTATCCTGTATAAGTGTGTCTCCTAATATGTATCAGTCGCTATGGATAAAAGCGTAAGCTAAATGCCTACATGGCACAGAAAGAAAGATACCAATGATACAAAAAAGTACTCGTTAAGGACACTTTATTATATAAAAATCCCAACCATCAACAGTCACATGCTAATCACAATTGTTGAGAAAATAGACACCAGTGTGTAGTACAGACAGAGCCCCCTGCTTTATAGCCCTCAGTTTATAATTAACAATCATAATTATTATAATTAACTAAACATGTAAAATTAGAATAGCAACGTATTAAGTACAAACTATTAAAATGACAAATATATTTAGACCTGAATGTTTTTTTAGTACTAAGATCTTCATACCTGCAACAGTTAGAAAGAAGTACAATTAAAGGCTGATACTGTATATACACATATGCGGAATCCTTTTATTTAAAAAAAAAATATATATCAATACTATTAAATTTATGTAATGCAAGGTAAATGTACAAATATTTGAATCATAATAATTTTATAAGGCTGCTATTACAATTAAGGATTTAATTAAGGATGTTCACTTAAACACTTAAAAGCTTTGTGAAAGCTCTGTTTCGACATCTGTATGAACCTGAAGGGATCTGATTTCAAGCATTCAGAGCAGTAAGAAATATCAAGTTATTTTAATCATTTGCTTGCAGATACCCTTTTGGATAAATAGTTTGATATCAAATGCAAGAATTCATACATTTATACATGTTAACGCGGCTTAAATACACACTTTCTTTTACAGCACAGAAACAAAAAACCCAACAGCACCACAATAAAAAGTGAAATTACTATTGGGATTACTAACTCTGATCTCATTTGTGCATGTTCTTTATGTTCATGTTGATTCCCTGTAAAACAAAACAAAATCAATAAAAAGTTACAATTAATTAAATGAACATAAAACTGCTGTATCATAAAGAAATTTAATGTATCATTAAAAAATGTCCTTGATGTAATCATTTTTCACATACCACTAATGTTGACAATGAGATGCATGCTCTTATAATGATCTGCAGGTGTGATTATGCAGGTGTATTCGCCTTCGTCAGTTTTTTTAAGTTCCACGATTTTGATCGAGTAGTTCCCATTTTCATACTCCTCAGGAAAAGATTCAAATCTTTCATTATACCTTGCCTTCTGTGGAATAGTGCCTGGACTAAACTCGTAAATAACGATGTCATCATGAACCCAGTTCACTTTTTCCACTTTATTTTTATCTGCTGTGTACAAACACGGTAAGACAGCAGGGTCTCCAACAGACTTTGTAAATGTGACATCCAGAGACACTAAAAACAAAGTTAGGAAATAGGCACATTTGTCTTTTACGTAAGTGGCATACATTTGTTCCTAGATTTAGTTTGTTATGTGCATACTGTACCTTCGTTAATCAACACTGCAAACACATACATGATGCAGCACCTGCAGAAGCAAAAAGACAAAAATATTTTGTATCCTCAGCAACAAGATACAGTAGGTAGGGTAATGAGATTGCAAATGTTTGCCCTAATATCTAGAGAAGACTAAGAAAGATTAAGATATAGTTGCCACTGCTGGACTTTATAATATTAATATTTATTAATATTACCATGAAATATGTTAAAAGCTTGAGCAAAATTTGATTTCATCTTAAAGATGTCCTGAAGGTCCCCATTATTACATTTTGACATCTTCTCCTTCATCTAACAAACCTGACTTAACTCTTCTGCCTTTTAGTAGAGACTACAAATTCCAAACAATGAGGGTGTCCCCTAATGCTCTTCAGTGGTTTTTTGAACCATTCCATTTGCAATCAAGGGGCAAAGAATGCAACAGAAATCCTATCTCATCACAAGAGGGCAGTGCACAGGACAAAGAAAGGGAAACTGAAACTAAAATTATGTATTGTAAAAGTTTAAATTAAACTGGTCTATCAAATGTAAGCTATGTAAATGTAAACAAAATAAATGACAACATTTGGAACTGTCGGTCAATGCTAAACGTTCTATGATACAAATAGAGCACACCAAGTCACAGGCCAAATAACATGACGTAACACACAAAAATATAGACATAGCTGTACACTATATATGTTAGGATCCTTTAATTGTTGTTCTTCATCCGTTACATCCTTACGGGCAATTTAAAGCTTTGTATAAAATGGAATTCGAAGCTTTACTTTATAATAAAGGTTACGATATACAAGACGGCGAATGTGTAAGGTTTTATTAGAAGGAAACGTATTTTTACAATTCATTCATGATTAACATCATAATCCAGCAAACTATAATAACAACAAATGTTTATATATAATTTGTTACGGGCATTGGTGTCTGGCCCACTAACAGATAAGCATATAACCAGACAACAATCGCCTATTACAGTCGACACATTAGATTTCCCAAAAACATTACAAAACAGAGGCCATGACTGGCTGCTAAGACGAAGTCTTTACCGCCCTGCAGCATTTAAATTAATTACGACATACCTGACCATCATGGTTCATCAATATTATGAATATATAATTCAACTTTAAAGATAATTTGAAATTAAGTTGAGTACGTGCTAGGATCTTCGCCGCGGAAGTGATGTCAGTCACGGAAACGAAAGCGTAGCTTCCTCTTTTCAAAAGCAAAGCACTTACAACTGTTTTAAAGACGCATATTTTAGAAAATAATGATATTTGTATTGTTCGGGGTACGTGTAAGATTGGTAGATGTTAGCATTTGCTGTAGTAGTTTGTTTAGTTTTTCAGGATGTTTTTTTAAACAACATAAAAATAACTTACACAAAAATATTAAAATATTATTTTCTGCAACCCGGAAATAGATTCTGGGTTGCAGAAATTGCCAGATCGTTGCAGTGTGGTTTTTAAATAATATAAAATAACTAAAGTAAAATAAAAAAAATTTGCGACTATTTTTTATGAAGTACGACTTTTCATATTCATGGTGTCACGTGACGTCACACAGTAGTGTGGCCGCTGCCATTTGTAGGACAGAATCGTGGGCAAGAGATTACGTACTTTTGTTGGCCAATCCGAAAGTTAACGCTGCACTGGTCAAAGATTAATATTAACAAGATGCGTCACTTCCGTTATTATGAATGGGGCGGTTGCAACGCTCAATGCTCTAGTGACGGAAGTCCCGCCTTCCAGAGGAGGGGCTGTTTACGGAGACTCGTAAACCAACGGCTCTGCTCGCTAGGCGTTAGTCAACCTGTGCCCATGCGCAGTAGCTAAAGCGATCTCGGAAAAAAGTGTTTTTTGTTTCGCAAAATTTAAGCTTAAGAAAAGGTTATGGTACATGTAATTTCAGTTTCAATTGTTGGTCGGAACTATGTTGTTAAATTGCGATTTTATTATTGTGATAAATAATAATACGCCTTTATACCATATGTCACAAAAATAAACACAAAATAAAATATTTTGATTTGCGCGGACTTTTGTGGGGCGGAGTTTCCTTTACAGCGCTACTTAGCAGTAGCCTATCTTAGCCGTGGCCCGCGACACTTCAAAATACGAGCAGCAGACAGGTAACGCGGATAATGGACATTTATCTTATCCTACTATAATGCTGTTGTAATCTTATCGAATAGCATATGACAGTTGTGTTTAATTATACTGTAAGCATCACTCGATTGCTGCCAGCCTGCCACATTTCTGACACTGACGTTTCATTTGTTTTGTCCAAGGCCAATAAACAGCACTAGCATAGTTTAGTCTGTTCTCATGTATAATTCCAGATCCAGCTCTAACGTGCAGAACATTATATCTTATATCGCTAAGAGGCGTAACATTTTCGTCCCACAATTACACAATTCGGGCCAATCAGAGCACTGGCCAATCAGAGCACACCGCGCGTTTCAGAACGATGAGCTTTGTAAAGATCTACCTGTTTCAAGAAAGGCGGGGCAGAGAGGGGCAACAATAATCTCCGGTATGTGTAAAATAATGACTTTTTAAACCCTAAAACCACGTAAACACATTTCATTAAACCAAATACACAAAATAATGTTCTTTTTACAACCATCACATGACCCATTTAATGAAGCACTTTTATCCATGTAATACAATCATAAAGTTTACAATATCAACAAAACTAAACATGAATTCAACATGATTAACTTTTAAGTTTAAAATCTGTACAAAAAACATATTTGGTTATGTTTATTGAAGTAAATGTTTTTTTTCTTTTTTGTCCCCCCCCCCCCCCCCCCCTTCCCCACAAGAGGTCTGTGCACACCACTGCACATGCCAATAGGCAAACTGGTCTGGTATAAACTAGGCTTTAAAGACACACTGAAATGCCTTGAAATGTTACTAAAAATAATAATACTAAAAGTTAGGGTGGAATATATTGAACAGCTCCTCCCCTTCTAAAACAGCCAATTGCATTTAGTTTGCCTTACAGAATGATGTCATAAAAATCATATTGGCAGAAGTAAGAGTCTGTAAGTCTTAAATGCTTACAGCTTCTAAATGCAAATTTTATGTTTTGAAACACTAGTTTATAGATATCCCTAAGGCATACTCATAAAAAAACAAAAAGCAAGCTGACAAAGCTTCAATTTCTGCTTCCTCGACATTGTGATGTCACAGTAAACATTCGCATCTAACCACCTCCGCAGTCAACACAGTGACACTCAAGTCATGTTAGACATTTTAAAGCACCTAAACTTACAGTAACTTTTAAACTGGATTGCATAAAGCTTAGTATGTCAGGAATACTTGACAGCTGTTTTTCATAAATGTGGAAATGACAATAACAATAAATCATTATGATGATACGATGGCAGACACTTTTAGCAAAAGCATCTCACAGTGCATTTTTTATGTATGTGCTATTCCAGGGCCTTTTACAGCCTTTTACAATTTGAGGTAAAATGTTTTGCACTTTAGCAATAGCCACTATTTACGGTAAGTGCTTAAGGTGTAAAAGAACCTTCTAATGCTATTTCAGCTATTAATAGCTATTTCTGCTATAACAGATTCACAGCTTATATCCTAAATGCATCAATTTAACTTGTTAATTATAGTCCTGTGCTAGTCATAACATAGTCTGAGTTTAAAACGGCATGTGGTAAAAGAAAACTTAGCTTACTTCCTCTGTGTGATGTGGGTAAGATTTTCCTCTGCTCTTAACATGACAGTAGCAGAGCTCATTTGTATTTTATCAAGAAACAACATGAGAATCATGCCGCACCTTCAAATCTGTGAGTTTATTTAGATGAAATTATTAGCTTCTTATCTTAATTATTATCAGTTTTTTTTACTGGTTTACAGTGCATTTAAACGTGAAATCCTAATTATTATGGTTGTGTTTTTAATAGATTTACTTATATGGTGTCGAGCTGTGCATACTTTAGATCATCTAACTGCTTTGGGACAGAATGTGACTATAAACTGTGATCTGGATGAAGGAGATATTTATTGGTTATTACTGAAAGCACCAGATCCTCCTGTGATGATATTACGCACTTTACCAACAACATCTTTATTCTTCAATATAACATTCAGACACAAATATTCAGTGCAATCTAAAAATCATCTGTTTATAAATAACATCACTAGTGAGGAATTGGGAGTTTATTACTGTATGAAGACAGGTACACCTCCAAAATTCAGCAGTGGCACCAGACTATATGTAAATGGTAAGTGCCTATAAAACATTTATTTATATGTATGTATATGTGTAGTTGTTCTACAAAACAGTCGAGTAAATTATCAATAACAATCATTACAGAAACATCATCTCAGAGTGAGACAGAAGTACATTATATTCAGCAGAATCACACAGTGGTGAAATACATTGAACAGAAAGAAACACAATGGAAGATTATTACAATCATACTTGGTCTGCTGAGTGGTGTTTTGTTTATTGTGATTATTGGTGAGTTCTTCTTCCTTAACTTTTCAAGTTTCTGCAGTATGCTCTAAGGAAAGAGAAATTGTGCTGTTGGTAGACTATTAACAGATCAGTAAAGTTATTATAATGACTGTAGATGTTGTAAATAATATTATGCCTTTCGGCTATTAGTTTTCCCTATTCTAAATTGAAATGAGCTAGCTATAATCTTCTGTTCCTGCTGAATCTGAATTTTATTCATTAATTCTTAAGGGTTGATAAAGGTTTTGTTGTTGGGAACAAAAGATGTGGGAAAGCTGCTCACAACAATTTCAAAACACCAGACTTACAGCAGTCTCAAGTTTCAGAACTTCAAGACCCAAAACCAACTACAGGTCACACAAAAATTTGTTACTACTAAATTGTTTAAAAATGTTTTTAAATTCTTTTGCAGACCTAATACTCCTAAATGTTTAGTATTGAATTTTTGAATGTAATGTATTTACTATATTTTACATATTTTTTTTACTCTTTAGTTCCTTTACTACACTACTTTATGTATGAAATGCAAAATTGTGAAAAAGCGCTATGAAATTCAATTTGAAATATTTTTTTTTTATCAATACTAATACATGTATCCCCATTTAATCTCCAATTATGCAGAAGTGGACTCTTTCAAAGCTGCGTAAAAGTCTCGGCCCAGAAAAATCCGACACCACCTATGCTGCTCTACATCTGCCTAAACTGGTGAATACAACCCTATGACTAACCTGATCTAACAGTGTACATTATTACCAATACTCTGTCATTATTTAACCTCACTGCTTTTACATTTCTCTGTTAAGAGTTTTTACTTTTTAAATGGTTTTGATACTCCTAAAGTAACAATCTTGTGCCACATACACACTGCAGCTAAATTCGGTTGTCAGTTCTTCTTCTTCTTTTTCTTCTTTTTGTCTTTCTTCTTCTTTTTTCCACCTTGGAAAATATATATTTAGACGTGGCTGGTTGAAACCGGTTAAAACTGTTGATGTAAGTATATTTAGTTCTTTACCAAACTGTGGATGGTTTGACACCTAAGCTCAAGAAACTTCTGCATGAATTGATGATGTCTGCTTTAGTCAATAACCAACGAAAACGTGGGGACTCAAAAGTGTGATTGATACTTATCTAGTGTGGTTTCCTTAAATAAAGTGTTATAGGAAATTTAAAGTGTGAAATTTTGCGTTGCTGCTTGGCTGCAGAGTTAAATGTATGTAGGTGTTCTTGTTTTACCGTATTACGGAGTGACCAGTGCATGGGTCATAACAACAGATCTTAATTAGAAGAAGCACAGTATAGTGTTTTGATGGTCATTTATTGTTAGAAATAAAATGAATGTGAGCTGAACTTCCTTTCTTTGATGCGTCTGAAATGTTCATATGAAACAAGTGTGAATACTGAAGTAGAATTATTCTGCAAGACTATGAAAAAGGAATCAGTAAACACAATTAAAGTTTCTCATCCAACTAACAACAATAAAAATGCTGAATTCTGAATAATGTTTGTTCCGGGAGTCACAAAAACTATTGACATATTTCTATAGTGTGACAGTAGTTCAGCTTATTTTCAGCTAAAGTCCAACTCTTTAAGTTGTTTTTCAGATGAGCAGCAGTGTGCAGTATATTGCAACAAAACTCCACGGCAACTACAGCCAAATAGCCTTTTGTGCAAACATGTGATCAAACACATTTTACAGGGTTAGGTTCAAATCATTTAATGAATGCATATAATGCATTCATGTGAATGAAACTGGTTGAAATAAACAATTCAAAACATTTTATTTTTGCTTCCATGGTCTTCCATGGAACTTTTTTCACCTATAAAACAATCTTTTTGTAAAACAAAAAAGGTTCTTCAGATGTTAAAAAGCTTCTTTATGGAACCATGACAATGTGAAGCACCTTTTATTGTTTTTGTGTAAGCTATTGCCCCAAATGCCAGGAAATAAACAATGTTATCAAGTATTAATGAATAAAAGTTGTTATTATAACAAACAAACAGACTTCTATTGAACTTTTTTTATTACCATTAATGTAAAATGTTCTTCAGTTATTTAGTGTTACTTTTGGGCTCCACTTTTATTTTGCATTGCAATCGTTAATGTAACACTACTGTAACACTAATGCCTTGAAAAAACCCCTCACACATCATATATTTATTTATTTATTTATTTTATTATATTGATATGATATATGATATATTGATATTGATATATGGAAACAAAATGTTTTGCTCCATTGTTTTTATTGCTTAATGAGAACATATTTTAACAACATAGAAAGAAAAGATGCATGCAGAGTGTATACAGAAGTGTACACAGTGTGGTTTAACTTAAACAAAACCCCCAAAATAATTTCCCTGGTTTGGATTTCACTTGACAACCAATGACAAACAGAGTCTTACCTTTGACTACACCTTAGAGGTTTTAACCTTTGAACCCGAAAGTGCACTGTTTCTCAGACTCTTGTCCAACATTTTGTGTATTTCTGTTGGTTCTAAACCTCAGATGGAAAGAAGAGAGTGGGTATTGCTGTTTGCTCTTTGCAATGATGTTTTTGTGTGTTTGGGCACATGTGCCCTTTTGTCTGGGAATCAGAGCCTGTTGTAAAAGCGGCAAAACAAACATTTTAACCCGAGACAAAGTAAAAAAGCACAAAACTCTCCACAGACATGTACTTTATGAAAGAATTGTGGTTTAGGTTATATATTTAATGCAAGTTTCAAGTTTAACACAATGAAACAGTATAATAAAACAGATTTGAGATACTTGTAGTGTCTTAACTGTGTTTCTTTTATGTTAAAAATAAATCTGTTGAAAAACAGTGTTAAAACAGTTACTTATAGGCTACATTTTTGTTCCTCACCCACAGACCATTTAAGCCATGGTGATACTTTTGGGTTTCTTTGAAGTGTATTTAAGTCCTCTTAGGACAGAGCTAATCCAGCAGTGAATTACATACATGAATTACGTTGTCAATATGAAAAGTACACAAAACAATCACTGAAAAAAAATTCAACTGAAAATATCTCCCTTCAATGTTGGGATCCATTTGTAAAAGAATGTGGTTTTGGGAAAAAAAGAAATAATACATTCAGAATTTTGTTTTCAAAAACCTGTTCAAACAACTCTTATGTAATATTGAACATGAGTATGCAAAATATTATAATAAAAAGCATTGATAAATTCATTGTAAATTAAGGTAAACAGCAGTCTGTATTGTTAGCACTTTTTACATGTTTTACTTTAAAAAGCATATCTCCACTTAGGAGGATAAGATTCAGTTTGCATTAGGGAATGAGTTCATCTCTATATCAGTATCCACACACCATCTCCTAAAGTTCCTGATATGTTCATTTAAAGCCCTGTGGGTTAATAATATCACATGTTTGTGATCTCACTTAAGAAAAAGTACACACTTATTAACAACTCATTCTATGCAGTGACCCAGAAAACACCTCTTCCTCTGAATGGAAACACACAGCAGAGCTTTAAGACAAAAACCCTTCACGCTGAAACCACACAGAACTTTGCTAGTGTGCCATGGCTGGAACCAACTGAACCAACCAAGAGTAACTTATACACTTTCAATATTTCTATGTATATCTATTATTACTTTTGTGTGCTAAATCCACGATGAGCACAGTGTGTATATTAAAGTAAAAGGAAGTAACTTACAGTATGAAGTCTATTGTGAAAGAGCATAAATTAATAATTTTCTTTAAAATAACATATTTAACATGTTATTCATCAATAAAAGAATCCAACAGGTGACATTCATATCAACTGGTAAGTAAACAGATATAAAGTGTAATTAAAACTATTTAGTCATTATATAAAATATAACTTAATATAAATATTAAATCATTATAAACCATTGTAAATATAATCTTTAAATCATTACATTTTGTTTGTAACAGAATACTCACTTCTGCCATCTGCTGGATATTTATAATGGCTGATATATGCCATGTATATATACTGTATATGTATACCTGTATGCATGACACGAGATTGACAGGATTTGACCCAGAACATTACGACTGGACACATTTAAGATGTACTGGAATCATATGCAGTCTGGGTAACTAATTTTGTGTCTCCTATAAAACAGTAAGCGACGACCCAGCAAATACATAATGCCCCAGTT
>CM032818.1:13533179-13596009 GCA_019155185.1 Beaufortia kweichowensis | reverse complement strand
GGGACAGAACGCCACGGGCGGGCAGGACGCCAGGACCAGGAAGCTATAAAGAGCGTGGAACGCATTACCACATTCAGCCGCAAGTGCCGTAAGCTGCGCCCAGGCATGCAGGGAGAGCGGCCGGAAGACGAAGCTGCCGCTCCTCTCCAGGGAACAAGGGTTACATACTGCACCTGAGACGCCTCCCCTTTCAAGAACTCAACGCTGCGTCCAGCGAATGACGCCATGGGAACGCAATCCCAACGTCGCCCGACATCGAAAGCAAGTCCCTGGAAGTGTGTGAACTGAGGAGCACAAACAAGAGGAACTACCTCGACAGGTTAATGTAGACCCTGGCTCGCAAGCTCAGAACGCCATAAGGGAGTGAGACGGCGAAGATTTCCGGCCGCTTACAACTACTTCGAAGGGGCCCCTAAGGGTTGTGATATGCAGGACCTCAGTCCTGATACAAAACATACAGGGGAATACACGGGCGAGATTCACTGGCGGTAACCAAATATCGATTAACGCATGGGCTCACCCACTGCGATGGAAGTCACCAGGGCCCCACCGGGTCCCCGGGAAAGTGCAAAGGAGCAGAAACCTAGTTCAGGTAGCTGGCTCGAGCCAGAACAGCAAAGCTGGAAACACACGCCGAGACTCCAGCTGGCCGGTGTCCAGTGTACAAGTCGACCCTCAGGGCCGAGGTGTGCATGGGAACTCCTGGCACAGGGTCCTGGCCCTCGAGCCAGGCCCCAAAGTGGACGACGAGACAAGACACACTTGCCGCAAGTCAATACAGAGAATACACAGCGAGATTTCCTGGCTGTCATTCAGAGGGAAACAAGCCCCTTAGGGCTGCAGAACATGGGCACCTGGGCGAAGCCAGGTCCAAGTCATAAAACGCATTTAACGTGGAGCGGCGAGGACCAGCCGGCGCGCCACTACATACATCTTCGAGCGTAGCCCCAGACCCAGTAAGGCCTTAGAGGCCGCCATACCCTAGTTGAGTGAGCTTTGACAGACAGTGGAGACTGCTGTCCAGAGGCTCGTGAAGCTAGTGAGATAGCCTCACTATCCACCTACTAAGAGATTGTTTGGTCGCCCGCACCCCAGTGCTGGGAGGACCAAAACATACAAACAACTGCTCAGACTTTCTCAAGGGAGCAGTTCTGTGGATCGTAGGCGCCCAGTGCCTGCGCACTGGACACAAAAGATTAGCTTTCTCCTGGTCCTAATCCTGAAAGGGAGGAGGACAGAAGGCCTGCTGAAACGTGAATGTGCCTCGCACATTGGTGGGTACTGCATGCGCAACCCTCTTTAGGGTACAGAAAAGCCTTTAATCATGCCTGGGGAAAAAGCCAGGCAAGAAGGAGAGACTGAGAGAGCTTGAGATCACCAACTCTCTTCAGGAAGATACTGCCAGCAAGAACACAGTCTTGAGGGTCAGAAATTTGACCAAACGGGTCTCAATGGGTTCGAACGGGCCACCGACAACCCTTGAAGTACCACCGCCAGATCCCATCGTGAGGAACTCTGGCACGTAACACCGCCTCAGCCTCCCAGTGCCAATGAAGGAAGCGCGATAACCAGCGAAGGTCTCGACCCACAGACTGGCCGTGGACAAGGCTATGAAAGGCAGATATGGCAGCCGCATAGACCTTGACCGTAGAGGGCATAAGCCCCTCAAGAAAAACGATCTTGCAAGAATTGCAGAACCACGCTTAATCGGGCAGTTAACTGGATCTTGACGTTGATCTGAACACCAGGAAGAGAGAAGACTTCCCATTTCAAGGCGCATAGCTTCCTCGTGGAGGGAGCCCTGATTGCAAATGGTTTCTACAACCTCGGCTCGGGTCGAGACCTCGAGCCGACATCGGCTGGCCCCCTCAGGGCCAGACCCACAGTTTCCACATTTCTGGGCAAGGGTGCAAAACAGTGCCTTGCTCCTGAGACAGAAGGTCTTTCCTGAGCGGCAGCCTCAATGGGTGCCCGCCGAGGAGTGCTATCAGGTCCGAGAACCACACTCGGCCGGGCCAGCGGGTGCCACCAATAACAGGCTAATCCTGTGCTGGCGCATCGCTCCAGGACTCCCCGGAGCAGAGCGATCGAGGAAAAGCATGTTCTGGCGTAGCCTCGCCACGGATGTGCGAGAGCATCCAGCCCCAGAGGGGCTGGAGGAACTAGGAGAACCATAAAAGGACAGTGCGTCAGTCTCCTGAGACGCAAACAGGTCCACTTGTGCTGGGAGAAAGGTATCCCAGATCAAATTCACCACCTCGGGTGAAGTCTCCATTCCCTGGCCTCGCCCCTGCCTGCGACAGGGCGTCCCCAAGCCTCCACATTCAACCGTCTCCGGGATGTACGCTGCTCTGAGTGAGAGCAGCTTCCCTTGGGACCACAACAGGATCTGGTGTGCCAATTTGTAAAGAGGGCGACCGCCAAGAGACCACCCTGATGGTTGATGTACGGCAGCTGGCGTGTTGTCCGTCCAGGACCAACACGTCTGTTGCTGAGGTGAGGAAGGAACTGCCTCAAAGCAAGCCAAACCGCCAGCAACTCTAGGCAATTTATGTGCCACTCGAGCTGGCGGCCCCTCCATAGACTCTCTGGAGCAGCGGTCTTCCATTACCGCTTCCCCAGCCCTGACAGGGATGCATCTGTCATAAGCGCTTACGCTGCATTTACATATTGACCCCAATGTCGGGCCCTGGAGAGAAACCCAGGTTTGCCCCACATCGCTAGTACCCTCAGACACCTGTGGGTGACCTGAATGATGCGGGGAAGGGTTCCCCTGGGAAAACCCTTTGGATTTGAGCCACCATTGGAGAGGTCTCATGTGTAGCAGGCCCAGAGGTATGACGCTGGCTGCAGCTGCCATGAGACCGGTATGTGCTGCCAGTGCAGGACTGTGACTTCGCTGATGCAATTTGAGCCCTTTGACGGCTGCCTGAATGGTTTGAATGCGACCGCTGTAAGGCGGGCAGACATGACCCTCGAGTCCCATTCTACGCCTAGGAAAGTTATTCTCTGAACTGGAGAAAGTGAACTCTTCTTACGCTCAGCCGCGAACCCCAACTCCTTCATGTGAGCTGAGAACAACATCTCGATGTTGGACCGCTAAGGCTTCTGACTCTGCCAGAATAAGCCAATCGCCTATGTAGTTCAATATTCGAATGCCCCGTAGTTTAACGGCGACAGGGCAGCATCTACACATTTGGTGAAGGTGCGAGGTGACAGGGCTAGACCGAAGGGGAGAACCCGATACTGGTAACGCTTATCGCCAAAGCGAACCTCAGGAACTTCCTGTGCTTCTCGCAGGATGGAGACATGGAAGTATCGCGTCTTTCATATCTATTGTGACAAACCAGTCCGCAGAGAACGGATTTGAGACACAATCTGTCTGAGTGTAAGCATCTTGAACTTCAGCTTCTTTACTGAAAGATTCAGGGTGCGCAGATCTAGAATAGGCCGCAAGCCTCCATCCTTTTGGGAACTATGAAGTAGCGGCTGTAGAAGCCCTTCTCTCTCTGGAGGGGGAACTACTTCTATGGCCCCTTTGCCAGGAGAGTCTGTACTTCGTGTTCCATGACCAGAGCTTGGTGGGGCCCACCGTGGTGGGCACCACCCCTTGAATGCGGGTGGCTGCTTCCGAACTGAATCAGATATCCGAATTCTACTTATGCGAGAACCCAACTTGAAATGTTTGGCAGAAGTTTCCACGCTGCCAGGTAGTGCACAAGAGGAACCAGCCCCTCGGGCTGGTGTCTGGTCGCACGCTTCCTGAGTGGCTGGCGGAGGATGGCACGCCGCCAAGTGAGCCATTGTGGGAACCAGCCCCTCGGGGACTGGTGTGAAGTTGAAGGTTTTCTGCGTTTGGCAGAAGCTTGTACGCCAGGTGAATCGCTGAAGGAGCGAGCCCTTGGGGCTGGCATCTGGTTTTAAGGCTTGTATTAGATCGGTACCCAGAGCTAAATTTGCTGGGATACATTTGAGAAGGCGCTTACGCCGCTTCATTGATGGTACCCTGACACCAGTGCGTCCCCAAGCAGGGCGCTGGAACAACGCTGAGCATCTAGAGGAGGGTATCGGACAGGACCGGCCGTGATGCTGAGCGTTAACCGGTCTGCTCCCAGGGGCTCTATGGGGACAGGCTGACGCCAGCGGCAGTCAGGTGCTCCCGCCTCTTAGTCCCCGCCGCCTTAGCCTCGAATAACGGCCCTCAGGTCCGCTTTTGACTGGAAAGGGCGGGGCCTAGAGTGCCTCCCGAGCCCCACTGGACGCTGTGGTGGGGCTCGAGGAAACACTCTCCTTCTGCCTACCTCGGTAAGCAGAGGTGGAGGGCTGGGGCTGCTCCCGCCAGCAGCCTCAGCACCCCGGATGACGGCGAGGGATAAACTGAGAGAAGGCCGCTGCCTCCGGTTTCTTGCTTCCCGAACCTGTCGGCGACGGAGTTTACCGCGATCGGGCCGAACAGGCCCTTCGGGACAGCGGGGCATCAAGCAGCAGGGTCTTGTCGGCTGCTTTGATGCCAGAGAGGTTCAACCATAAGTGCCTCTCTCTCAGAGCCACCAGGGCAGACATAGATCTGCCCACAGCCTTGGCTGTTTCCCGGATGGCCCGAGAGACACATCAGTGGCCCGGCGCAGCTCATGAACTGCGCCCTGGTCCACACCGCCTCATCCAATTCCGCAACAGGTCAGCCTGATAGGCCTGGAGCATGGATATAGTGTGTAGGCATGCCCCAGCCTGACCTGCTGCGGAATAAGCTTTCCCCACCAAAGCCGAGGTGATCCTGCACGGCTTTGATGGGAGAACTGGAGCTTTGAGCCGACGATGCCGCACCGGGGACAGATAGCCCGCAAGCGCCTGCTCCACCGCTGGCATCGTATCATACCCAGGTTCGGCCCCGCAATGTTAGAGTATACAGAGGTGCGGGACTGTGAACACGGGCGAAATATGGTTTATGCCACGATCCTGATAACTCGCTATGCAGGTCGGGAAAAGAAAGGTAAGCCCCCGGGCGTGAGGTGGCGTTGGTTTAAGAAAGCTCATCCAGCTTGCTAGGCTGGCGAAGCCGCTTTCACTTCAGCGGGCCAGTCGATTTTTAGCTGGGCGACTGCCCGCCACCACCTCAACCAGCTCTTCATACATAGGGGACGCCAGTTTCCCCGGTGTCCACGATTCTGCAAATCTCCTCTCCTCAGAGGAAGACAGCAGAAAATGCGGACTCCCCACTGGCAACAGGAACCGCAACACGGGCTTGTTGACCGCGTGTGGAGAGGACGAAGCGAGAGGGGAGGAGAAAGGGCTGGGCCCGTCTCCATCACATCAACCAAGTCCATCTGCATCCCCATGACGGTAGCCGCCTGCCCTGCCTCGGCAGAACCGGCGCCACATGAGAACCGCTAGGCTGGGCATGTTTATTTACATGCATGCCAGCCGAGAGCCTAAGAGTGCGAGAGGGAGAGCTTCACAATGCGCACAGTCGGCGCCTCAAGCCGACCGGGCATGATCCACCCCAAACAGACAACACAAAACTCGTGAGTATCCCCACTGTAAATGAAGCGAGCACATGGGGAACACACGGTTTGAAAGACATATTTATATAAAGATCTAATATACTTTCACTCTCTCAACAAACACTCAGTTAATATGCGTTTTCGAGAGCGCCTAGACAAACAACAATCACACACGGCGCAGCTGAAGGCACAAAGCTGAATGTGCTGCGTTCTACCAACTCTTTATAGCTTCCTGGTCCTGACGTCACCCGCCCGCGACGTTCTGTCCATGCCATTCGGCAATCTTGCACACGCAGCTCAGACGCTGGATCACGCATAAAGAAGCGTCCCATAGCGTCATTCGCTGACGCAGCGTTGAGTTCCCTTGAAAGGGAACTGGGGCATTATGTATTTGCTGGAATTAAAATCGCTTTGGTTTGGTGAATTGACGTATCAGTTTCAGTAGATTTTTACTGTTTTATAGGAGACACAAAATTAGTTACCCAGACTGCATATGATTCAGTACATCTTAAATGTGTCCAGTCATGTTGGGGCACTGTTACATATGTTTATGGGCCACTGTTACATATGTTTATGGGCCACTGTTATATGTTTATATATTCAGCCTTGAGTTTGAGATACTAAATCTTATTACAGATTTGTAAATCTACATAGTATTTGTCAAATATATAGTATGTATACATATACAGTATATATACATGGCATATATCAGCCATTATAAATATCCAGCAGATGGCAGAAGTGAGTATTCTGTTACAAACAAAATGTAATGATTTAAAGATATAAATATATATATTTACAATGGTTTATAATGATTTAATATTTATATTGTTATATTTATATAATGACTAAATAGTTTTAATTACACTTATATCTGTTTACTTACAGTTGATATGAATGTCACCTGTTGACTTTTATTGATGAATAACATGTTAAATATGTTATTTTAAAGAAAATTATTAATTTATGCTCTTTCACAATAGACTTCATACTGTGTTACTCTTTACTTTAATATACACACTGTCTATCGTGATTTAGCACAAAAGTAATAATAGATATACATAGAAATATTGAAAGTGTATAAGTTACTCTTGGTTGGTTCAGTTGGTTCAGCTATGGCACACTAGCAGTTCTGTGTGGTTTTTGCGTGAAGGGTTTTGTCTAAAGCTCTGCTGTGTGTTTCCATTCAGAGGAAGAGATGTTTTCTGGGTCACTGCATAGAATGAGTTGTTAATAAGTGTGTACTTTTTCTTAAGTAGATCTAAACATGTGATATTAACCCACAGAGGCTTTAAATGAACATATCAGGAACTTTAGGAGATGGTGTGATACTGATATAGAGATGAATTCATTCCTAATGCAAACTGAATCTTATCCTCTAGTGGAGATATGCTTTTTTTAAAGTAAAACATGTAAAAGTGCTAAATACGAACTGCTGTTTACCTAATTTACCAATTTATCAATGCTTTTATTATAATATTTTGCATACTATGTTCAATATTACATAAGAGTTGTTTGAACAGGTTTTTGAAAACAAATTCTGAATGTGTATTTCTTTTTTTTCCCAAAACACATTCTTTTACAAATGGTCCGAACATTGAAGAATATTTTCAGTTAAATTTCTTCAGTGATTGTTTTGTGTACTTTTCATATTGACACGTAATTCATGTATGTAATTCACTGCTGGATTAGCTCGTCTAGAGGACTTAAATACACTTCAAAGAAACCCAAAAGTATCACCATAGCTTAAATGGTCTGTGGGTGAGAACAAAAATGTAGCCTATAAGTAACTGTTTTAACACTGTTTTTCAACAGATTTGTTTTAACATAAAAACACAGTTAAGACACTACAGTATCTCAAATCTGTTTATTATACTGTTTCATTGTGTTAAACTTGAAACTTGCATTAAATATAAACTAAACCACACCATAAAGTATGTCTGTGAGAGTTTTGTGCTTTTACTTTGTTCGGGTTAAAATGTTTGTTTTGCCGTTTACAACAGGCTCTGATTCCAGACAAAAGGGCACATGTGCCCAAACACACAAAACATCATTGCAAAGAGCAAACAGCAATACCACTCTTTTTCCATCTGAGGTTTAGACAACAGAAATACACAAATGTTGACAAGTATGAGAAACAGTGCACTCGGTTCAAGGTTAAACCTCTAGTGTAGTCAAAGGTAAGACTCTGTTTGTCATTGGTTGTCAAGTGATCAAACCAGGGAAATTATTTTGGGGGTTTTGTTTAAGTTAAACCACACTGTGTACACTTCTGTATACACTCTGCATGCATCTTTCTTTCTATGTTGTTAAAAATGTTCTCATTAAGCAATAAAAACAATGAGCAAAACATTTGTTTCATATATCAATATCAATATATCATATATCATATCAATATAATAAATAAATAAATATGATGTGTGAGTTTTTTTCAGGCATTAGTGTTACAGTAGTGTTACATTAACGGTGCAATGCAAAATAAAGTAGAGCCCAAAAAGTAACACTAAATAACTGAAGAACATTTTACACGTGGTAATAAAAAAAGTTCAATAAGTCTGTTTGTTTGTTATAATAACAACTTTATTCATTAATACTTGATAACATTGTTTATTTCTGCATTTGGGGCAATAGCTTACACAAAAACAATAAAGGTGCTTCACATTGTCATGGTTCCATAAAGAACTTTTAACATCTGAAGAACCTTTTTGTTTTACAAAAGATTGTTTATAGTGAAAAAAGTTCCATGGAAGACCATGGAAGCAAAAACAAAATGTTTTGAATTGTTTATTTCAACCAGTTCATTCACATGAATGCATTATATTCATTCATATATATCATTCATTAAATGATTTGAACCTAACCCTGTAAAATGTGTTTGATCACATTGCTTCAGGCTATTTGGCTGTAGTTGCCGTGGGTTTTTGTTGCAATATGCTGCACACTGCTGCTCATCTGAAAAAACAGCTTAAAGAGTTGGACTTTAGCTGAAAATAGCTGAACTACTGTCACACTATAGAAATATGTCAATAGTTTTTGTGACTCCCGAACAAACATTATTCAGGAATTCATATTTTTATTGTTGTTAGTTGATGAGAAACTTTATGTGTGTTTTACTGATTCCTTTTTCATAGTCTTGCAGAATAATTCTACTTCAAAGTATTCACTTGTTTCATATGAACATTTCAGACGCATCAAAGAAAGGAAGTTCAGCTCACATTCATTTTATTTCTAACAATAAATGACCATCAAAACACTATACTGTGCTTCTTCTAATTAATTAGAATATAAAGATCTGTTGTTATGACCCATGCACTGGTCACTCCGTAATACGGTAAAACAAGAACACCTACATACATTTAACTCTTTCACACTTTAAATTTCCTATAACACTTTATTTAAGGAAACCACACTAGATAAGTATCAATCACACTTTTGAGTCGCCACGTTTTCGTTGGTTATTGACTAAAGCAGACATCATCAATTCATGCAGAAGTTTCACTTAGCTTGGTGTCAAGCCATCCACAGTTTGGTAAAGAACTAAATATACTTACATCAACAGTTTTAACCGGTTTCAACCAGCCACGTCTAAATATATATTTTCCAAGGTGGAAAAAAGAAGAAGAAAGACAAAAAGAAGAAAAAGAAGAAGAACTGACAACCGAATTTAGCTGCAGTGTGTATGTGGCACAAGATTGTTACTTTAGGAGTATCAAAACCATTTAAAAAGTAAAAACTCTTAACAGAGAAATGTAAAGCAGTGAGGTTAAATACTGACAGAGTATTGGTAATAATGTACACTGTTAGATCAGGTTAGTCATAGGGTTGTATTCACAGTTTAGGCAGATGTAGAGCAGCATAGGTGGTGTCGGATTTTCTGGGCCGAGACTTTTTACGCAGCTTTGAAAAGTCCACTTCTGCATACTGGAAGATTAAATGGGGATACATGTATTAGTATTGTTAAAAAAAATATTCCAAATTGAATTTCATAGCGCTTTTCACAATTTTGCATTTCATACATAAAGTAGTAGTAAAGGAACTAAAAAGTAAAAAAAAATATGTAAAATATAGTAAATACATTACATTAAAATACAATGCTAAACATTTAGGAGTATTAGGTCTGCAAGAATTTAAAACATTTTTAAACAATTTAGTAACAAATTTTGTGTGACCTGTAGTTGGTTTGGGTCTTGAAGTTCTGAAACTTGAGACTGCTGTAAGTCTGTGTTTTGAAATTGTTGTGAACGCTTTCCACATCTTTTGTTCCCAACAACAAAAACCTTTATCAACCCTTAAGAATTAATGAATAAAATTCAGATTCAGCAGGAACGAAGATTATAAACGCTCATTTCGAATTTAGGATAATAGGAGAAAACTAATAGCCAAAAGGCATAATATTATTTACAACATCTACAGTCATTATAATAACTTTACTGATCTGTTAATAGTCTACCAACAGCACAATTTCTCTTTCCTTAGAGCATACTGCAGAAACGTGAAAAGTTAAGGAAGAAGAACTCACCAATAATCACAATAAACAAAACACCACTCAGCAGACCAAGTATGATTGTAATAATCTTCCATTGTGTTTCTTTCTGTTCAATATATTTCACCACTGTGTGATTCTGCTGAATATAATGTACTTCTGTCTCACTCTGAGATGATGTTTCTGTAATGATTGTTATTGATAATTTACTCGACTGTTTTGTAGAACAACTACACATATACATACATATATGTAACTAAATGTTTTATATGCACTTACCATTTACATATAGTCTGGTGCCACTGCTGAATTTTGGAGGTGTAACTTTCTTCATACAGTAATAAACTCCCAATTCATCACTAGTGATGTTATTTATAAACAGATACTTTTTAGATTGCACTGAATATTTGTGGTTAAATGTTTTGTTGAAGAGAAAAAATGTTGTTGGTAAAGAGCGTAATATCATCACAGGAGGATCTGGTGCTTTCAGTAATAACCAATAAATATCTCCTTCATCCAGATCACAGTTTATAGTCACATTTTGTCCCAAAGCAGTTAGATGATCTAAAGTTTCTGCAGCGTGACACCATAAGAGTAGATCTTTTAAAAAATAAAGAACAAAATCACATTAATTAAGATATCACCATAAAATACACTATTAACTGACATGGTTTACAAAGCAAATTAAAAATTTCATGTAAAATTAAAACTCACAGATTTCAAGGTGCATGAATCTCATGTTGTTGCCTTAATAAAACACAACCAAGTTGTGCAGCTATTTCTTACATACTTGCCCACATCAAGTAGAGGAAGTCAAGTTTGCTCCGACCACACTGTACGCACTATTTCACTCTCTCAATATCCTATGACCATCATCACTTAAAAAAGTATGTTAAGCAATTTAATTTTTGTGCTTTTTAAAATTCATTTTATATTATCCATGTATACTCTTGTTTAAGAAAGATAAAATATTTTACTAATAATTACTAAGAGTAAATAATAACCATCTTTTCCAAACCCAGTGCATTTACAATAAACCAACAATAGTATTACTTGCTACAAGCTGTAGTATGTAATTGAAAAACCGATGCACATATAGTCTTCCTTACAATTATGGGTAAAGCTTAAGCCCAGTACTGTTAATTCAAAGTGCATTTTATTGTTGTTTTGATTTGATGTAGTCCTGTAACAATTATGTACATTTCTTATGCAGTAGGTATCTGTTGGACACCAGTAATGTGTGCTGGTGCTTTTTAAATACAGTTAGCTTTTTAAAGACAATTGTATTTAGGATTAAGTGTATTAATGTTGTGTTATCTTGTAAATATTATCTTGCTAGACAAAACATGCAAGTCTATGGGGAAAATGCATGGGCTTTTGACGGAGGGAACCAGTGCGGCGCTAGAACTTCCGGGTTGGCCTACAAACTTGCGTCATCTCTGGATCACTCAGCTTCGCAAAATTGTTTAATGTTTCAAAGCGTTCAAAACACATCCTAGCCACACCTGCTGGTCAAACCCATGTTAAAGCAACGAGATCTAGCAACAAGATTTATGACATTTTACAAAACAACAGACATTTTCACAACAGTTTTCATGTTTATGTAGTATGTGGCTGATTCGAAGTGACTACGCCACCCCGGGATAATGGGGAATTTACCAAAGGAACACACAAATACGTTCCACTTAGAAGAGGCAAGAGGCGTGAGTTTCCAGTCAAACAAATTTTTATTAAGGTTAAGGAGTTTACAAAATTTAAAAACCACAAACCAGCATTTAATTTGTCTTGGTCAAACAGAAGAAAATAAACAAAATTAATCCATGCAGGGCGGCTGAGGCTTCCTTCAGAAGCGGGCTAGGGTGGTGTACTCAAGGCACAAAAGAAAGCCCACCACTCAGGATCACATCCACAAAAATCACTGCAAATAATACCCAAACATCGTGACACAGCAATAAATGGCAACCCGTACTGAAGTAAAGCCTGTGCAACCCAGCACCAGCCCGCTCCCAAGGAGCACTCAGCTCCTGCAAAACACGAGACAAAAAAAGGAAGAGAGTCACTTTAAAAGCAAACCAAACCATCATAAACAAATAAACAGTCAAAATCAATATGCTAAACCAATATAAACAGTCAAGAAAACTTACAATACTCAAAATAAACAATCAAAATACACATGAAAATACAACAAACGAAAATAACCACAAAAGGGAAACAAGACGACAAATATCCAGCCCACTTGGCCACTGGACCGGCCAGCAAACCATCTGTAACATTGACTAAATTTACTAAATATGTAATATAAATTAACCTTAGAGACTTTTGGCAAAACACTGCCTTCACACTAACCTGTGACACTGAACTTTGAAGAGTATCGCCTCAAGCCTTGACGTTCAGTTTTATTATAGTGTGTTGGGTACACATTTGTAGTGAGGAAAGTGATCACCTCTTCGTATCTTCTCTCCATGATACCATCTACAATGCTTTCAGAAGAAAATAATTCAGAAGCAGACAGATTACCCACACAGACAGTTATTATTTTATTGATTATGTCACAACAGTTAAAAAAAAAAAAATTATACAATAAATCTGTTACCAAAAAAAAAAAGAAAACACACACACACACACATATACACATGATAGATGATCGATCGAAGCAATATCACACAAGTAGACGTGAGATATGGCTGTATACCGAGACAGTTGTGATTCTGCTGTAGGTAATTTTTTCTTCATTGTAGGACTCATGCTTTTTGGAAGAAGCACCCTCGTGATAACGCTATAAAACTCATTTTTGTTGTTAGAAATTATTAGACAACGAAGAAATTACATATTTACTGGGAGAGACTAAATTGAACAGAAAACAACTTTAATTAAGATGAATTGATTATACTTACGTGCTTCATTCACCGAGTCTTCGGGTTTGAGTCGTTCATTCATCACGTGACAGCCCCATAAGCTAAACCAATGCAGTCAGAGCCGGAAAGAGAATTGATTAGTTCATCTCTCGAGTCTTCGGGTTTGAGTCGTTCGTTCTTTTGTCACGTGACCACTTGCCAGATCAGTAAAATACTATAAAGTAAAACTGTATTTTTTGTATGTTGGATCATATTTAAGAATTATCATAGAATTATCCAAATATGTGTAATAAGCATTTTCCTAGAAATAAAAATGGTCTGTTCATTTCTGTCACTATGTATTTGTTACTGTTTCTTGAGGATCTGTGTTATTTTATAAATAAATAAAATCCTGTTATAAATAAAATATTGATTGATTTGTCCTTTCACTGTCTTTGTCTATCAATAAACATATAATATAACTATATAATAAATTATAGATTAGACTCTATATAATATATAGAGTTAAATAGAAAATTAAATTAAAGCATAACCAACTCTTTATTATCTTTATTACTACATTCAGTATTATGGAAAAGAACCATCGTGACAGAAATTAAAAGCAATAATTTGAGACCAGAAATGCATCACATAACTGTACGAGTAAATAATAATAATAATAATAATGACTATGCACCCTTTTGTAAGGAAGGTGGTAAATTAACTAATTTCTCTGCTCAATAGCCGTCACATCACGTGACAAAAGAACGAACGACTCAAACCCGAAGACTCGGGAGATGAACTAATCAATTCTCTTTCCGGCTCTGACTGCATTGGTTTAGCTTATGGGGCTGTCACGTGATGAACGAACGACTCAAACCCGAAGACTTGTCAGATAAGAGGTGAGCCAGGTAAATGATGAATGAATCTTTTCTGTTTCTTATAGCATTATAGTTTGTGTTGTTTGTAGTGTGATCAACGTTTGCATAAGTAGTAGATGTGTTAGGGAAGTAGCACGTAACATTTTAATTATATTTTGCTAAAATGAACGAAATGACTCGAAAAAAGATTCGTTCATTTTGCTGAACGAGACTCAAAGGTCCGAGTCAGTAAAATGATCCGAACTTCCCATCACTACAGGGTAGCTCAAATTTATGGGCGGGTCTTCAGAAACAGGGTTTCCAAGAGAAGTAGGGTATTGCGCATGCGCATTGTGTAAGGGTAGCTCATTTTGAGAGGTAGCACAAAGTGTTGACGACCCAAAGCAGCAGCGCGGCCCCGAACCCCGGTTGGAAAAAGAGAAAGAGACGGAGCGAGCGATGCAATGCCCCAAGGCGGACCCTAAACATAAATGTTTATTACCTTCTACACTTAAAGCATACAGCGGTTTATAAGAGAGAAACAAACTACTCACCTTGTATTTAAACGACGTGACACTCACAACCACACACATTCACAACAAAGTCATATTGTAGCTCCTTTAGTTGGTAAATTAACAGCTGACGCTCCGATTAGACTATTATGCTGACACGCAGGTGCGCACCCTGTAAACACACAGTGCTAGAACGCATAACGATAGGTAACTCAAAGCAAACTTCCCACCACCCCACAAATATACCACATTTAAAACTTGCCTGGGGGTAAGCAGTACACCGCACGCGCACACGCAGCCTTGGCGGACCAACGTCACACTAAAGTAAAGATCGCATAATATCACTGAATAGCAGTCAAATCCAATAACGAAGCTACATTGCTAAAGAGACGTACCTCTGAGATGCACAGCAGTGAACTCACTCATGGGATAGAAAAGTGTCCATCGAATGAACACTTCAAAATCTAGCCGGAAGTAGTATGAATTCGGACATACTACTCGCCTCGCGTACTGATTTTCGCCTACTATATAGTATGGTAGTACGCGATTTCGGACGCAGCCGTAGTATTCTTTTTTCGCGAATCGGTTCTTTCGGACTGTTTTTATCGCGGTTGGGAAACCAGCGTCCGCCCCCTACTGGTAAGGATGTTACGCAATATGTTAAAGTTATAGTTTAAACAGAATTAATAGTTTCAAAAGGACACTTTATAAAATAACTTTTTGTTAGTTTCCGCGTGTTTCAAATGTCCTGAATGGGTACGAACGGGTTTGGTGAAAGAACATAAAATATAATAGATAATGATCTTTTTTAATTCTCTGTGTATCTCTTTACAAAACTGATATACTATACTCATGATCAGGGTTGCTAGGTTCACATAAAACATAAAGAAATGGCGAACAAAATAACCCAAAACTAGCCCAAATACCAAAACTCAAATTATGTCACTCCTAAACCTAAATTCATGTTTTACAGTTACTGCTATGCATTGCACACAATTTCTTCTTGGCAATCACTGTGGTAATTTTAAAAAGTCTTCAGTTTTCTTAATTAAATTAATCTTACCATAACATTGACAGCTAATTAATATCTATTTCTATAAAGTTAAATCTATAAAGTTACAGTTAAGCTACCAATCTGAAGCTGTTAGATATAGTACACATACATTAAATTAGTAGTAGAAACAGGTGCATGTGCATCCACTGTCAACGCGACTGGTTCAGCAGGGTGGAGCTAAAAAAAAAAAAGGCGTCTGAGAAAGCTGTTGTAGCACAGTTTTATATAAATTAAAGGTTTACTTTCAACAACATTTGATTGCATTTCTACCGAAGAATTAGTGGTGTAGTTTTAAAATATTTGATTGGTTATGGCCAAAGTGCACTCTATTTATATTTAGAATATAATTTCGTTACGCTACCTATAAAGCCTGTCCGAAAGTGATTCCCGGAGGTTCCTTCGCTGTCTCTCATTGACTGATAGGTCAGCAAGGCAACAAGTCAGCTGCCTTACAAACCACCCTTAGTCACAGCTTCTTCATCCCCCTTCTCTTGAGTCACAACTCTACCACTTTACTTTAGTGTTTTATAGACAGCTTTAATGCGTAATAAAAAAAGTGATACTATTTCCATGTAAATAGTCTGATTACCAGAGACTGAAACTAAAATACATAAAAAGTATTAATATTTAATAATGTTTAGTGACTTTAAAATGTATTAAATGTAGTGATGTCTGTGACGTGTCCGAAACGTCACCATCATTAAATACGTGGCCAATGAGGTACCGCTCTGTCTCGTATATAAATCTGTTGTCTATGCCCCCGGGGTTGCGTCTTGGTCGAAAGCCCGCCCCTTTGGTTCCGTTGTGGTGACCAATTTGTTCCCCCCGAACAATTTGTTCCCCCTAGGACCCCGCGTGATTTGATTGGCTGATTTCACCCACGTGATTCCTCTAACGGATACTCCTTTAAGCGCCTGAATACAACTCCTATAAAATCACGTTATGATTTATGTGGTTTAAACTGTGCTAAAATGACCGTTAATGTCTTTTTAATGAAATGATTCATACACTAGTATTTAACTGATGCTATGGGCAGTGAAATCAAACAAATCTCGTTCTTACTGTTTTACGTTAGCTTTGGTGTGGTAGCATAGCAGAGATGCATAAAATGGCGGACGTAGTACGTCCGAATTTCATTCATACTTCCCGTATTCATACTATATAGAACGTACTGGTTTGACGGTTGATAAGTAGGCTCTACTTCTAATTCAGTATGTACTGTCACAGTACGCGATTTCGGACGCAGCCTACGTGTCAGTACACGATCTGTTCCACCTGCACGATCCGCAACGAAACCGTGAACCACATAATTACACGCATGCGCAGAACGGATCGTGCAGGTGGAACACTTGCGATCGTGCGATGAAACACTTGCGGCACAACTGGCGGCATATTTTTGTAGGCTACATTGTGTTTTTCATTTAACAGTTCACGGTGGGTCTATTTTGATGTTTTAAAATGCATTACGATGTGTTTACGTGGTTGCCAATCCAAAATAATAAAGGAGTTGTTACATGAACATACACGATTTTGGCTACATGTGGAATAAAGTCTGAGACTTTGTCACTGCAAACCTTCAGTTTCCTCCATACTCCCCTTTGCGATTCATTGCTGTATGGCTTTAGGCCTACTTAACTTGCCATGTTTCGATCTGAGTTCAGTAGTATTGTCAAAGACGGTTTGTTTTTTTTTTTTTTTTTTATTAAAAGCTGCTAATATTAGTTAACTTTAAATTGAGTAATTTTGTATTAGTATTGGTAATAGGCTAATATATATACTATATTATAGGCTAATACATCTATCTATATAATCTAAATGAGGAAAATAATCCCTTCAATGGTGTTTACAGAAGACAATAAGGAACATAATATGCATTTCTGCCTAGACTATCTGCACTTACATGAAGAAAGAACTACAAACAAACCTGGGGAAACGTTATAGAGTATTTCAAACTGACAATGGAAATTACTTGAAAGAACGCGTAGTGTGCACACAGAAGTGACATGAGACCAGAGGTGGACAGTAGTGAAGTATATTTACTTGAGTATTGTACTTAAGAACAGGGCAAACTTCTCTTTTCTTTCGCCGTGAGTGAATGAAAGTGTCGCGGTACAAAGGTGCGCACGCGTGGAACAGATCGTGCAGTGTCGTAAATCGTCGCAAAACAGAATTAACATTTGCGCATGCACGTTTTCTACTACGTCATTATGCGGATGCGCGGACGGATCGTGCACTGACAAGTCAACGGCTTTGCTCGTAAGGTGCTAGCCATCCTCTGCACATGCGCAGTAGCTAAAACTTACTTATGCTAGATAAATATATGTCACTTACGAAGCAATATTATTATTATTTTCTAAAATACTTAAAGTTGAAACAATTTAAGTGCTTTTCTTTTGAAATCAGGAAACTGTGCGGCGTCACTTCCTTTGCGGAACCATTGATGAAATATGGGTGCTAGGTATGTTTTACGAAACCTATGTTGCAGGTTGAAAAAGACTTTTCCGTCGACTTATAGCGGTCAGCCGAGCTTCGTGTTTATCAAAAAATAATAATTATAATAACAATAATACTAGTCGCGTTAACTGATTTGGTTTAAATATGATTATCTTTTGGTTAGTGGCCAGATGCCAACGCCCAGATCTTGGCCAATGCCAAAATTATTATCATCACATTTGTTTTTATGTTGATTGTTATGATTTGCTAGGTTAAGGTGCTAACAGCATAAATTGTAATTTTCTCGTATTATAAACTTTGATTTTCTTTAACGCTTCAACTTGGCCGTAAGAGCGTTACATAAAAAGGACAAAAATTAAAATGATCCCAACAGTTAAACTTTGTTTACGTACATTTCTGTTTGATGGGCCATGTTATTTTAGACGTTATTGATTTGTTCTTTTATACACTTTTATTGTTGACGGCTAATTGAAGATTTTTGATTAGGTTTCTATTTAAACATTTTTATCTTTTGTGTGAAATATTTTTAGCAGTTTCACTTTCAGTTTCTTTTCCTTGCTGTCACCCTCTTGTGGTTTTCTTTCCCTAATTTTGCTCATGTTTTTTTTTAAATACTGTTGTCTACAGTTTCTTGATTTTAACCAGTCTCCTAAAGTCTTCATAACCTCTTTTTAGATGTGTTTTTTGCTTGTTCGGACAAAAGTGGAAAAAATGGCTTTAGAATATGATAGAAATTAAGGGTCTGGTGCAGCTTTTTTCTGATTGGAATAATTTGTGCTTAGATTATTTCTGTTTCAAACCATTAGAGGCAACTATTTCTTAATCTTTGATAGATATGAGAACAAACATTAGCAATCTCTCTTATCTGTTACCTATCTCTCATTCTGCTAAGGATATGACATTGTTCTTGCCTTTTCTTTCTGCAGTTGTCACATCTTCTATGTGCTTGCACTGCTGATTAATAAAGGTAAGCAATAACAAATTATTTATGTTTGAAAGACAAATTTATGCCAAGACAAGTTGTTTATTTCTGCCTTTTCAGCTTTTACAGTGTCTCTGGATGTCACAATTCATTCCTCTGTTGGGGAATCAGTTTTTTTACCGTGTTTGTACACAGAGGACAAAAATCAAGTGCAAAATGTTTTTTGGTTACATGATGAAAAGAATGTGTATCAGATTAGTCCAGACAATATTTCACAAGAGATAAAGTATAACATCAGAGCTGAATCTTTTCCTAAAGAGTATGGAAACGGAAACTACTCCATCCAAATCAATCAAGTTGAAAAAAGTGATGAAGGCGAGTATGCCTGCTTAATAACTCCAGCACATCAGCAAAAGAACATGCATCTCATCATCAAAGGCAAAGGTGTGTAAAATCTGTTTATATTATAAAACTGGGATGGAAGAGAATACATTGATTAGCATAGCTAAAACTAGAGCATTTTAGCACATTGTTTCATCTGCTTCAGCAGAAGAATTCAGACATTCAAAAATCATTTAATCAATAAATTAATTGTAATAGAACCAGTTGTTAATTTCTAACACTTCTACAGTCTTATCTGAAATCTGAATGCCAGCAAAGTTAACTAAATTATTTATGTATGCGGGTTGTTTTTATCATTTGTAATTTTAACTTGTTGTTGTTGTTTTTTACAGAAACCAAATCCACTGAAGATGATAAAGAAATAAGACAAATAGGACCATGGTCTTTCATAGTTATTTCTGTTGTAATTGTAATCTGCTGTGTTGGGTTTCTGCTCATTATGCGGCAAAAAAGAATGTGGATATGCAAGTCACATTCAAATGTATAAATTATGTTTTATTAGATATCAAACTATTTAATCAAAAGGTATCTAAAGGCAAATGATTTTGGTGCTTTTCTCACATTTCTAAGCATTTATTTCTAACCAACTGCTTTAAATGCACACATAGTATGTCCCCACAGAGCTTTCACAGAGCTTATTTTTTCAAAGATGTTTAAGTGCCTATATAAAAAACTATAATTGTAATAGCAGCCTTATAGTATTACCACAGGTCAAAATTGTATTAGTCTTTACCTGCACTACTTTGTATTTTTACTACAATGGTGAGCTTTACTGTATCGCTGTACACCTTTATCTGGACATCACACAATAATTATTACCTAATAAACCATTATTATATTTCTACATATCATTTTATGAATTACAATTAATAAATGAGTGAAATGCGGGACATTTTGTTTTAGGACACTGATCTTGTTAGAAAAAGATAATGACAATAAAGACTCAAAAAAGAAATGTTACCTTGATGGTGGGACAGTGTAATAATATGGTCTTAGTTTATGTGTGTTACTAACAATGATGTAATATGTGTACATTTTATATTGTTTATATTGTTATTGTTGCTCTGCACTCTTGTTTCTATGGGGATTTCTTTGTTTTCTATCTCTTAACTTTTCACGATTGGACCAGCTTTTCTCTTGTTTTTTCTCTTTTCACCTGTTGTTGGTGTGACGAGGAATATAGATAAGGCAAGATATAAAGAGACTGTTATGCCTGAAAAGCTCTTAACTATATCCTTTTGCCTCCATTGACTTCAAAAGTTGCTAATTGTGATAATCATATTGCTCTTAGCTGACCTTCTGCTTTCAGATGTTGTTAAAATAAAATACAATGATACTTTGTTGTCTACAGTGTGCAAGTTATTTTTAAAGAATGAATGCTTTTATTTATAATAGTAATGTAATTTTTAAAGGGATGATAGACCATTTTATTGGAATTGCTTGTATATTCCTTAATCATGTATTTATTCTATATCAGCTGTACCAAACAGGATAAGAGAGACATGACGGTGAGTAAACAATGACAGAAATTGTATTATTTGTGTGAGGTAGTCATTTATGTGACATGGCCAGGTGTGTCACTGGAACACTTTTGGAATGACTTGAGAAGTAATTTTTTATATTCTATGTTATAGATTTGTATTTTATAGATTTTATTATTTAGATTTTTTTTGTCACTTGCCCAAATTTTAAAACAAAATGAAGAATTTTTTATATTTTCTTTGCAGAAATATTTTAATTGTTGTAGTCTACAATGACTTTTTCAATAAAAAATATCAGCGGTGAGTTTTATTTTACTATAAATGACTAATGGTTATTTCATTTGGTTATTTATTCTAATGGTTATTTTTAAGCATTTTTCTTGCGGAATATGCTGTTAACTGTTGTGCCTGTTGATGTATTATTGTTCTCTATGAGAATCTAAGGATCTTTACTCCAGAACGTATAATTAGTAACAACTAAACGGTAGGTGGAGTTGATATTTTTCTGAGATCTAAAGACAGGTCTGGTGCAGCTGACATGAAATGATAAAGGCAGGTCTTGGTGCAACTATTCAGATACAGAGAATAATCTACATGTTTGTAATAATCCAGGATCATAGCACTTGTGAATTATGTGATTTTATTTTATCCAGTTACATCATGTGATAATATGTGTTTAATTAATTAACTTTCTACCTAAAATAATATATTTTCCTTATACACTGAAACATACGTTTTCTAAGACTAACACGTTCATTTCACTGTCAAATACAGTACATGACGCATCACAGTGATAAACAATGGTAAACAATGGTAACTCAGGCTACACAGGTGTGTACACTAAATGTCTTTAACGTTTAGAATGCTTTAAAACCAGTAAAACAGGCCACATTCTCAAAACAGACTTTGAAAAGCATTTGACAGATGAGTCACCAAACAATACAAAGGACAGTAGCATATTTGGTCCATAAAAGAAATGCATTAGAGCCTTTATGCAGGCTGTATGTAGTGATTATGTAAAAAATGACACATGAAAACATAAATCACACATTAAAATTAAGAAAGACATTGAGAACACTGAGAATTTAACATATTATTATAATGCTTATTATATTATATTAATGGCATATTTTAATCAAAAAATGTATGTCATTAATATAATCATCTAAGTAAGATTACGTAAATTAAGTAAGATTAAGTACTTAAGATCAAAATAATTTGTGATTTTTGATTAAATTATTATGTATATATAATATACGCACCAACCACTTCAATATCCTTGTAGTAAGTTTTAAATGAAACTTAACATATTTTAATGTAATTAATTTTAATATAATGTATATTCAACTGAACAACAGCAATTCAACATACCTGTAATAGAAGTGCTGCACACTGCAGGTGGCAAATATCAGGGATAAAAGAGACGAACGTCTTTATACCCTTAAATATATTATAAATACTCACTGTCACTTGCTACCAGAAAGAGCTTCTATTCCTATTCCAATACAGCACTTCTCTTAAGTACAGAGTTCAGACCTGTGATTGGATGTTTGGGATAGTGCTTTGACAGTGATTGGTTAAAGGGTGAAAAGACCTTGGGCTAATGTAACCTAGAGATATGCAGAGAGTGAAAGTAAACATACGTCACAAAAGAATGCAAAATGATGTTTTGCCTGCTGCTCGAGTCTTCATTTAACATTTAAAAACAGATGCAAAAACAAAGTTAAAGGGCATACAGCTGAAATAACTTGCAATCACAAATTTGGATTTGTAGCATCATGTGTTTCCAGTTCAGTTACATGAGCACATTATAAAGATCTGCCTGAAGATATTATAGTACTGCTTTTGAAAATATACCCTTAAGAGAAATCAGCTCCTAAGAGGCATGACAGATCATAACAAGTTCTTTACAGAGACACAAAGCTCAACACAGCGTAATTTTCAATGATGAAACCTCAAGTCACTGATCTATAATTAGTTTAGTCTATAATAACATTATATACACAATCAAAAAGATCATCAACATATAAGATAAATAATAGGCACCAATGATTATAACTGATTAACATTTCTGGCCACATAAAATGACTGAACACCAGCACAAAATGGCAAGCTTCTGTGAGTCTTTATTTGAACCTTTTAACCATTCATAACCATACTGTTTGACTAATAAATGTGCATCACTATACCTTTACATCCGTACATGACAATCTGACAGAGAGAAATCTCAAAAACTTTTTAACACAGAGAGCACTGTTACACAAAACATTGGGAAATTGAAATGTATTTCTTCCCTTTAAATGTCTTTGAATTATTTGTAATATACCTGGGGTGGTTTTATCTAAATTACACATTGTGGAGCATGTTTGGCCTTCAGTTGTTTGGTCATGGTGATGGTCAGTATATGGTCATCATCATTGAGTTTTCTGTGAGTGTCTGCTGGTCACCCTGAGATAACAAAGCAATCTATAACTTTTTATACTTTATTGGATCTAAATCCTCCTGGATTGGGTCTACCATTAAGGGTTTGGAATAAAGTCTGTGTAAAGATTGAAACTGTAATGTACAAATGGCCTAGAATATAAAATCACATTAGGTTTTATATGTGTCTGATTTGTAGTTAATAATACAGTGCTGTGACTGAGTAAGTTAAAATGGGACAGTTAACCATTTGGCCACATGTGTAATAATAATAATGTCTTAATGACTTCAAAATGTGTTATTAGTTAAAAAAAAACACAACCTCAGAGAAAGTGAAAATAAGACAACTTTAAAAAGTGAAAGCATTTGCTTTTTGAATTCTGCTTCAAAAGCTGACTTTTGTATTACTACTTTCTTATATATTTTTTATATTTGGATTTCTGGCTTTTAATGCATAGTGTCATTTGGAGTCATTGTGTTTTTATAACCAAGAGAGATTGATGTTAATGCTTGGCAAATAATGATTATGAACAAACACTAAACACCAGAGCTGTCTATTATACATCTAGCTGGTTGTAAATTGCCAGAGGATCTCCTTTATGATCAGGACATTAAGGCAGAGGGAGGGGCGTAGCAAGCTTTTCAAAAGTGCGGGGGATGGATGTGGTTTGTTTGTTAACAATAAAAACGATGAATACAATGACAGAAGGGTACAAAAGGTATAACATACAAGATATAAAAAGCTTTCACTCAATATACTTTTTACTTTTCTTAAGTTTTGTATACTTTTTTTTCACCATTATAAAATTGTTAGTTCTAGTCCTTAAATCTGATTGGTCAATAGGTATTTTTTTATCCAGGAAAAAGCACAGCTATGACAATTTTGTGTGAGCAGTGTAACGATTTGTGTATCACTGCACAGCACTCTTAGCAAACATCACAGTCGGTTAGGGACTTAAGGTTTTTAGTCATTTTACTTCACGAAAGTTGCATTAATACATATTTTTATGCTTTAATTTGTGTTGTGTGGTAACCGTTGTATAAAGGCACGCATTACGTCATGCCTAACAACGCTATTCAGCCTTGACTTAAGCACAGCCTTAATTTATTACAAAACGTGGGGATTTACAAAAATTAGACATAAATGTTGGTTTGAAATATTTAATTCGTTCATTTGTGACAATTCATACCTCTAAAAATGATTTAGATGTAAGATTTAGATATAAAATTGATGTTATATTTTAGAAGCCGACTCGACTTGAGTCTTTGTATTTACACGGTTAGACCAGCAGATGTCCTCCGCGTGCGGTGTGTCAGTTTTATCACAAGACGAGCAACAAAGCGCCTATCAAGATGACTCACAGGTGAACGGTGACTTCAGTTTTGCCAGTAAAGGAAAGCAGTGGAAAACAACTATTTCTATGCGAAATATATATAATATTCTTGACCAAAATATATAGAGGATGTTAAATTTCATAAGCCTCCTTTACTTGAGTCTTTGTATTTACACGGTTAGACCAGCAGATGTCCTCCGCGTGCTGTGTGTCATGATTTTACCACAGTTTAACTAGGGGGGTAAAACCCTGTGTAGTCTCCCTGTTAAATAACAAGATTACTACACTTTTACAGTAATAAAAACATGGTTTATTTTTTCTTTGGGTCTTCAGAATCAACTCCAGCTGGTCATACTGTAAATGTTGATGTGGTAAAGTATTGATGTAAAATATATATATATATATATATATATATATATATATCCCTCAGATTCCGAGGGAGGTTGGGGACATTGAGTCCGAGTGGACTATGTTCTCCGCCTCCATTGTCAGTGCGACCGTTCGGAGTTGTGGCCGTAAGGTCTCTGGTGCCTGTCGTGGCGGCAATCCCCGAACCCGTGGTGGACACCGGTAAGGGATGCTGTCAAGCTGAAGAAGGAGTCCTATCGAGCCTGGCTGGCTTGCGGGACTCCTGAGGCAGCGGATGGGTACCGCAGGCCAAGCCGGACTGCAGCACGGGTGGTTGTGGAGGCAAAAACTCGGGTCTGGGAGGAGTTCGGTGAGGCCATGGAGAAGGACTATCGGTCGGCCTCGAAGAGGTTCTGGCAAACTATCCGGCGCCTCAGGAGGGGAAAGAGGTGTCCTACCAACACTGTATATAGTGGAGGTGGGGCTCTGCTGACTTCGACTGGGGATATTGTCGGACGGTGGAAGGAATACTTCGAGGACCTCCTCAACCCTGCCAACGCGCCCTCCACAGAGGAGACAGAGGCCGGGGGTTCGGAGGTGGGCTCGGTCATCACCCGGGCTGAAGTCGCCGAGGTGTGTTCCAACTACAGGGGGATCACACTCCTCAGCCTCCCCGGGAAAGTCTATGCCAGGGTACTGGAGAGGAGAATTCGTCCGATAGTCGAACCTCGGATACAGGAGGAACAATCGCGGCTTTCGGCCCTGGTCAGCTGAACACTGGACCAGCTCTATACCCTCTTTAGGATACTGGAGGGTTCATGGGAGTTTGCTCAACCAGTCCACATGTGTTTTGTGGATTTGGAGAAGGCATTCGACCGTGTCCCTCGCGGTGTTCTGTGGGGGGTGCTCTGGGAGTATGGGGTCCGAGGCCCTTTGTTAGGAGCCGTCCGGTCCCTGTATGACCAGAGCAGGAGCTTGGTTCGCATTGCCGGCAGTAAGTCAGACTCGTTCCCGGTGAGTGTTGGACTCCAGCAGGGCTGCCCTTTGTCACCGGTCCTGTTCACTATCTTCATGGACAGGATTTCTAGGGCGCAGCCAGGGACCGAGGAGGGTCCGGTTTGGGGACCACAGGATCTCATCTCTACTTTTTGCGGATGATGTTGTCCTGTTGGCCCCATCAGGCCAGGACCTACAGCAGGCACTGGGGCGGTTTGCAGCCGAGTGTGAAGAGGCTGGGATGAGAATCAGCACCTCCAAGTCTGAGGCCATGGTCCTCAGTCGGAAAAGGGTGGCTTGTCCCCTTCAGGTCGGTGGGGAGTTCCTTCCACAGGTGGAGGAGTTTAAGTATCTTGGGGTCTTGTTCACGAGTGAGGGAAGGATGGAGCGAGAGATCGACAGACGGATCGGTGCAGCTTCTGCAGTAATGCGGTCGATGTACCGGTCCGTCGTGGTGAAGAAGGAGCTGAGCTGCAAGGCGAAGCTCTCGATTTACCGGTCGATCTACATTCCTACTCTCACCTATGGTCATGAGCGAAAGGATGAGATCCAGGATACAGGCGGCCGAAATGAGTTTCCTCCGCCGGGTGGTTGGGCGCTCCCTTAGAGATAGGGTGAGGAGCTCGGTCACTCGGGGGGCGCTCGGAGTAGATCCGTTGCTCCTCCACATTGAGAGAGGCCAGCTGAGGTGGCTTGGGCATCTGTTTCGGATGCTTCAAACTTCAGTAGAACAGGGTTTTTAACATGGTCTTAAAGTTCTCTTTTGGCTAAAATGTTTGTTTTATAGTTTGAAACAGGCTCTAATTCTTTTTTTCTACATGTTCAAATCTAGACAAAAGGGCACATGTGCACAAACACACAGACAATTAATAGCTAGGGATATCACTAATTAGCTGTGAGTCAATAATTCGGAAAGTTTTAAAATTCTTTCAGAAATAGTTTCAGCTTTTGTCATATTTTCTATTATAAAATAAATTGCGTGTAACCAAGATAATTAGAGTATACTGCAGTTTTTCTCTCAAAAATCGAGTATGCCAACCTAATTTAATGTATTATTATTATTATTATTATTATTATTATTATACATATATGTTATATACATATTACTATTATCAATCTATTACTACTATGATATTATATTATGGTACTATTCAAAGCATTTATTTTATTGTTATTGTTGTTCTGCAGTTTATTTATTTATGATTCAGTTTTCTGACTGTTGTCTATAGTTATTCATATAGTTATACTATTGTACAAATTATTTGCTATTTCATATTTATACAATATTACAAATATATTTAATGCACTGTTGTTGTACAAGAGAGGATCCATCAGTTTTTGTCAGTTTTTGGATATCTATATATTTTTTTCTATATATATCTGTAAATAACTGCAACATTTTAATTCTGTGAAACAAATACAGAAAGGAGCGCGCCACTGTGATTGTATTTTTATTGGCCTGCTTGTTTTCTCAAATATGGTAGATTATTATTTATAATGCACATTACTATTTTTCTCAATATTTCAAAGAAAACAAGGTATGTTCTGACCTGAAGCCCAAGAAAAACAAAAACGGTAAGATTAATGACAGAAAAGCATTTTCCTCAGTTAGAAGACTTTTTCTAACTATCTTGTTGTGGTTTGGATACCAGGTAGGTCATAAAGCACTGATATCAGTTATTAAATAGAAACGTTTTATTTTTAATCTTGAAAAACCGCAGCTCTACTGTTTAGTTGCACCTGATTCGAGGGAACTCATGACCTAGCCAATATGGTGGGCACATTGACGTATCGCAGCAACAGACAGAAGCAGCCAATGTCGCGTTATTATATATATATGTCTATGAGAGAAACAGCCTCGTGAGATGTGACACCTGCACATTAAAAGAATGAACAGGTTGTAAAACGTAAGGTTGATGAGTAAAATATTAATATGACCAGAGCAGTATACGGCACACCGGATGTAAGGATAAAAGTCCTTCATTGTGTTGAGTTTATTACATTTGTCTGCGCTCATCTCTATTAAACTCCCTTAGTTGCGTTGATTTTGCAAATACAGTTTGGACAGTTCGTGAAAATGTGTGACTGTTTTTTGTACAAACAGACAATGTTTAGATTGTACTGAATATTTGTTTTTATATGTTTTATTTAAGTGAAAAACTTTTGTTGGGTATGAGGAAAAACTTGATTTCACATTTTATATTCACATTTTGTCCCAAATAAGTTAGCAGATTTAAAGCCTCTGGAGCTTGACACCACATTAATACATATACATGTATGTAATACATATATGTGTATAAAATATAAATCAAACCAACAAAAAATAACAATAACACATGGACTGACCGTAAATTGAACTCTGTTATATATTAACTTCTTTAAACAAGATTACAATATTTTTACACATACAATCTAGAAAAAATATTAATAACTTAAACTTAGGGGACACAGCAGGAACGTATAAACTGGTGAATTCACAGGAAATTTCACGCCATTTAAAGTCAAAGATTTCAAAGTTTTCTTTGTTGTTGTAAATTATTATGATAGAAAATAGAAGAAAAGAAACAGATGTGCATGGCAAGAGTTTGCTTAAAGTGCAGGGAGTAACATGGGCTTTGCCCTCACAAAAAATAACGTACTCGGTTACTCACGTAACCTCGGTTCCCTGAGATACGGAACGAGTACTGCTTCGAAGACGCTATGGGAAAAAGCTCCTTTTTCTCCGAGACTGAACAACTTTTTAATCACGCAGTTTGACTGCATTGCCATTGGAGCTCGACGCTCATTGCTCGAGCCAATGGCTCGTTCTCTTGCGAAGCAGTATGCTAATTATTCGAGAAGCCGCCTGAATGGGCGAATGGACAGCGCATCCTGAGCCTTCGAGAAGTAGACTGGGCAGTGACGATTGTCTTCTGAGGCGAAGAGGTCGACCTCTGCCTTGCCGAAGACTTCCCAGATTCTCTGAACCGATTGCGGGTGGAGCATCCACTCGTCCGAGGGGACATTGCTCCGAGACAGTCTGTCTGCACCCAGGTTCAGTCTGCCTGGTACATGCGTTGCCCTGATGGAACGCAGGTTGGCAAGGAAGGACCGTGTATTGATATGCCACACCCTCGAAGGCGAATCTCAAGAATTGCCTGTGGTGGGGGGTAATCTGAATATGAAAGTAAGCGTCTCTCAGATCTTTCTTTCTCTTTCTTGGGGACGAGAAAGTAACGACTGTAGAGACCCGATTCGCTTTGTGCTGGGGGAACCGTTTCTATGGCTCCTTTTGCCAGCAAGTTCGTCACCTCGGAACGCAGAACCTGTGCATCTGCGTTTCGAACCAAGGAGAGTATCACTCCACTGAAACGTGGAGGACGTCGAGCGAACTGAAGGGTGTAGCCTCGATGTATTATCCCCAAGACCCAGCCCGACACTCTGGGAATAGCCTGCCAGGCCTTGGCCCGTGTGGCGAGGGGTTGGATCTGGACGAGCGGCTGATCGCCCCTGGAGGGATTGCTGCTTGGAGTTATAGGAAGAGGAAATTTGCTCTGTTTGTGATCTTTTGGGGCCGTAAAAACGGCTGTTTGTGTGGGCGCTTTTTGAGAGTGCCCTGGACACTGAACAGTTTCCACAAACACGATGGCCTTGGCACCCAGAACAGAGCAGGGTGAGCAAGGATCTAGTCGTGGCAGCTTGGGGGGAGGTCCGGTCTTGGCGGGACCTGATCCCCTCCTCTTCCCGTCTTGAGGCTCAGGAGGACGCTAGAGTCGCTGGGTCCAGCGATATCTTGGGTTCCCGGGCCGGGTTCCCTGGCGCTTGGGAAAGGGGTAGCGTCTGGCTGAGCGTGAACGGTGGCGAGGCTCGGCCTTTTGTTCCGTGGCGCTGCGAGGCTCAGGGGGAGCAGGCCTTGCCGGACGCGGAGTCAGCGCCATCTTGGGGCGACTCGGGGCGACCGCAGAGCTGGAGCACTTGGGTAGGAAGTGCTTCATGGCCTGCGAAGATTTCTGCGCAGACGTGAAGCGTTCTGCAAACCCTTCCACCGCAGGACCGAAGAGGCCAGAGGGAGAAACCGGAGAGTCGAGAAAGTGGACCTTCTCCACGTCTTTGATCTCCGTCAAATTCAACCACAAGTGGCGCTCCAGCACCACCAGGCTGGCCATGGATCTGCCGATCGCCTGAGCTGTCATCTTTGTAGCGCGGAGTGCCAGGTCAGTTGCGCAGATCTCAAAACGCGGCGGGGTCCGGGCCGGATTCGTCCATGGAACGAAGGAGCTTGGCCTGGAAGACCTGGAGGACCGCCATGGAGTGAAACGCCGAAGCTGCCTGTCCAGCCGAAGAGTAGGCACGTCCAGCGAGAGTCGATGTCGTCCTACACGGCTTGGAAGGGTGTGCAGCCTTAGATCTCCAGCCGATGGCGGAGGGCGGGCAGAGATGCGCGGCCACAGACTCATCCAATGGAGGCAGCTTGTCATAACCCTTCTCTTCGGCGCCATCCACGGAAGAGAGCGCAGAGGAAGAGGAAGGGCGGAGGCGCTGACGCTGGTCTGGGTGCGTGAAGAGGACCGGAGAGGCTTCTCTTTGTGTAGCGAGTACGGCACGCGGGGGCTCAGCCGGCGTGAACATACTCTCTACCGAGCGCCGTGATCCTCTGTCCCGCTGCCTCTTCCGCACGGGTTCGTGTGCGGAAGGAAGCGGGAGGGCGCGAGGTGCGGAATCGCGTCCTGAAAAGGACGCTATCCGCGAGCACAGAGAAGCAAGACTCATGTCCTCACAATGAGGACAATCCGTCTCTTTGAGCGCTGCTTCGGCATGGGCGGCACCCAAGCACGAAACGCACTCTGAGTGCCTGTCAGTGGCATGCAGCGGGGCGCTGCACGACATTTGAAACAACGCCGGTTTGGAAATTGCTTTTAGGAAAAAGCTCTTTCAGAGTTGACGCCGGATGGCGGCAGGGGAAGCGGGACCGTCGTTGCTTTGCTGGCGGTGAAGACGGCAATGGAGGTCCAATCCGCTGCTTAAGCTGTTCAACGGCGAAAGCGTTCTAAAAGAGTGTCGAGTCTCGAAGCAGCGAAGATGTAGCGTCGTCGCTGAAAGAAGAAGATCTGAATCCCTATGGCGAAACAGCGGCTTATATGCTCGAAGATGGCCCCGCCCATTCAGGCGGCTTCTCGAATAATTAGCATACTGCTTCGCCATAGGTTCGCGCAGCACCGCTGGCGAGCCATTGGTTTGAACGACGCCATTGCCAAGCCATTGGCTCGAGCAATGAGCGTCGAGCTCCAATGGCAATGCAGTCAAACTGCGTGATTAAAAAGTTGTTCAGTCTCGGAGAAAAAGGAGCTTTTTCCCATAACGTCTTCGACGCAGTACGAGTGAAGTATCGAAAGGGAACCATAGTTATTCTACAGTAGCCACAGTATAACCATAGTATTTGGGGTAAAATACTAGTCTTAACATAGTAGGCTTTTAGCGCCTACCTTACAGTGTACGACTGTACACATGTGCTAGTGAACTACACAAACCAAAATATACTTGCGATATCCTGGGGATCCTCAGCAGCAGACATCTCTAAGCTAGATGTTTCATCATTGTTTCTCATTATTTTAAATGCAACACAGAGCAACATATATAAAAGCATAAAACCCCATAACACAGAAAGTAATATCCATGTCAGCTTTGTTTCTTCTGCTTTGTTTTCTTTTTCTGTTGCTGGTTGCTTTTCCTTAGTTTTTGGTGATTCTGGACAAAAATAGTAAAGAAATAACATCACTGGTGTGGGGTAAAGGCAACAATATCTTGCCGTAAATATGTATGCTAGGATGTATACTTTAAGAACTTTAAAAATATAATCTATCTGCATTCAGGGTTTAGTGATTTAATCAAAAATGATATCAAATAGTTTTACACACCTTTGATGAGCAGATGTACAATCACAAGTTCAGATAAATATATGATGTAGCATTTGTATTCTCCTGCATCAGTGTGTGTAAGATTGTTGAGTGTGAGAGAATAGTTTCCTTTTGCATACTTTTTAGTGAGAGATTCAGCTCTTTTCAAAAAAGGTGAGTCCTCCATTAAATCTCTGCCTCCAGTTATTTCATACACATTAAGGCTGTCGTTGTGTGTCCAACACACATTAACGTTTTGAAATTGAAGTTCATTTCCACTTGAAAAACAGGGTAGCACAACAGAACCTCCAATAACACCCTTAACAGTGACCTGCGGAGATACTGACATAAAAGAAAAATTAAACAGCAAACACACACCTTTCAGTTTTAGTATTTTATCTTTGCAGTTGCTCACCTTTATTAGCAGTGCAAATGATTATCAGCATTGCCAATGAACAGATGAAGCAGGACCTATAGAAACAGAAAAACGATTTCCTGTAAGCCCCTGCTGATCAACTACTGTAACATATCATTGTGCTTGCAATGTGTTTGATTCCCATAAACTGCCCTCAATCACTGAGTGTGATTGCCTGTTCATCTATTCAGGGTACAGTAGTGAAACCATTAATGCAGGTGCTGATACCATTTCAATCAGATTAACAAAACAATAATTAATTGCATTAATTCCAGAGAAATACACAGATTACTACAGTAATGTTACTTAACTAGTGGCTTGTGACCCACTGTATTGATGGCATGGCAGACAGTAAGGACATGCAAACAACATAAATAAGCTTGTATCCTGTGTCCTTTTGTATTAGATATCAGATAAGTGTAATCAAATTGGACCTCTGGTATATATTACAAATTATTGGTATTTTGCAGCAAATTTAACTTTCCCTTATTATAAGTAAACTTATTAGAAGCCAAATTGACGATGTAGACAATGACATACCCAATCTTTGAAAAACACAACTACGACAATACAACCCTTCAAGTGATGACAGAACAAGCTTTTTACTTTGGCAGAATATGTTTACAAGAAAATGTACAATTTAAATAAACTATAGAAAGAGGGTTTTTACCTCATCCTTCTGTCACCTAAGTTTACAATTCCAGCGCAAATGTCACACACAATCCACCGAAGGGACGGGTATACCGTTTATTACACCGAATCTAAAGACTGACCGATCCACCCCGGCGGATCCGATGCTATTTTCGTTTACCAACTTTTACTTTCACTTTGTAATTTATTGTCTTAGAATTGTATTAAACATATTATTACAAAAGCTCAAAGAGTTTGGCACTGATATCCAAGCACTGTTTTATGAAATAAACACTCTAGCAACAGAAATAAAATAATTTCCATTAATAACACAAAACGCAGTATGTACATTATTTGTGCCAGGATGATGTCTGAATTAGATTTACCCGTATCCAGGGGCGTATCCAAACCCCCCGTGTACTGTGATGTCATACGCTGCGGCAGCGCCGCTTGTAGATGAACACAATGTGGCGCTGTCACTCAAAAAAACGAGGGTCCTAGAATTGCGGTTCTGCGGCACTGCAGGAATATTCGCAGTCAATTTCACAATGTTCAACGCCATTGGATTTTATTTTAGAAGAATAGTAAACACCTGTTTCATTCACATTTGAAACACCTGTTTCATTCACATTTTGCCTTTAATCAGATGAGACCATAGCTATTCAATATAATATTTGTGTAATGTTGATGATTAAGTTAAAGAAAAACAAAAAAACAAAGGGGGACAAAGTCAGGAACAGCAGCTGGACATTCAAGCTTTCTTCAGGAAAAAGATGCAATGTAGGACAGTGAGAGCAGTGAGTGAGTGTTCTTATACAAACAAAATGTGATGTTTTAGATTGATATTTAGTTTAAACCAATTAATATTTATATTTAATAACTATAGTCTAGATCTTTTTATTTTTCTGTTAATATGAACGTCATCTGTTGACTTGTATTTATAAATTACATTTTTTAAATTAGACATTATTTTAAAATATATAGGTAAATTATGCTCTTCCACGGTAGACTTTATACTGTGTTACTGTTTACTTTTACATACACACTGTTTATGTTCATTCAGCACAAAAGTAATAATAGATATAGATAAAAATAAGAGTGAGAAGTATAAGATACTCTTGTTTGGTTCAGGTGGTTCAGCTATGGCACACTATCTGTTCTGTGTGGTTTTTGCGTGTAGGGTTTTGTCTAAAAATCTGCTGTGTGTTTCCATTTAGAGGAAGAGATGTTTTCTAGCAGGGGCGTCGCACCCGTGGGGGATAACACCCACACTTTTCCCAGTGAGACGGTTCAACACCCACACTTTTTCTGCAGTTTTGCACAAACGCCTTACAGCAGTCGCTCCTCCGTTTCTCTGGCCGCTCTGTGTCTGCCTCCTCTCCCCTCCCTCTCAAACATGACACCGGCTGATGATTGGCTGTTCTGCCTTAAGTCCCGCCTCTCTTGGTGTGTTAGATTTATCGGTCAGCTCGTGCTGAGGAGGCGGGAACTTATGGTTATTGGTTATTTACATCTCCCTTTTCCAGGTACTTTGAATGAGTGTTTATGCTTTCGAGGTTTAAATAAGCTTGATATGTGTTTGGGAAGATGTTCTGTTTATGTTTTGTTCTTAATATATGTTGTTTGTATATCTGGAGTTTGTAACAAAAATAATTTTTAAAGTATTTCTGATTCTGATTCTTTAGCAAGTCTACTGTTGTGTATTTTCACAACAGAGCTTTGACTTATTTTCTGTGTGTTCCGAGTGTGTTTTTATACTTTTCTAGTATCACTCATTTAAATGGGAAGCTTTTTATATCTTGTATGTTATACCTTTTGTACCCTTCTGTCATCGTATTCATCGTTTTTATTGTTAACAAACAAACCACATCCATCCCCCGCACTTTTGAAAAGCTTGCTATGCCCCTGTTTTCTAGGTCACTGCATAGAATGAGTTGGTGCAACTTATTGTAATTATAACCGGTAGCTCACACAGCTTAAGATTTCTACGTTTATGTCATTCATTTCAATTTGTTTCAGTTTTTAGTTGGGTTAGTTTTCGATTAAGTTGTAAGTGTATACTTTTTCTCTAATAGACCTAAACATGTGATATCAACCCACAGAAGCTTTAAATAAATGATGGCGATATGGTGTGATCCTGATATAGAGACTCATGCAAACTGAATGTGATCCTCCAGTGGAGATATGATCTTTAAGTAAAACCAGGGCAGGCGTTAAGGGAGGTTGTTGTGCCCCACTACACAGTTTTTAATTAATTTAATATATATCAAGAATAATTAAAATAAATTAAGCATTGACTGTTCCATGATTTTTAATGTAATAAAATGAGAAAGTACAGTTGATTTGTGTTTATTTTTTATCAAAATAACCTGTTTCTCTGATTGGTTGCGTTGCGGCGTCTCACGCATCATTGCGTCTTTAGCATATTGATGTGCACGTGGAGTAAAGCCTTGATGCTACGTGAAAGCACCTTGAAAGCAACGTGTTTTTCACAACATTTTAAGGTTGCGTAAAATATGGATATTAGAAAATGGCTCATCAGTTCTGCTTCTGCAAGGTCTTCTTCAGATTTACAACCTACTACTACTCTTCCTTCTCAGCTAGCACCGCCTACTCCATCTGACATCACACAAACACCTGTTGACTCAAACTCGGAGATTAGGGCTAATGCAGTAAAACATGTAAAAGTGCTAAATGCAAAAAACATTATAAATGCGAAAACCTAAACCTAACCTAATGCGATCCTAACATCAGACAGATTGAAGAATATTCACATTTTTAATGATTGTTTTAACTGGTGTGTTAAAACTTTTCATATTAACTTAGTAAGTAATTCACCAAAATGCAACATGACAAATTATTTATTATAGGACAGATAGAATTGCATTTTGTCATGTTTGGGTGATAACTTGAATAATGTATGTAATTCACTGCTGGACTAGCCATCTAGAGGACCTAAATGCACTTCAAAGAAACCCCAAAGTAACACCATGGCTTAAATGGTCTGTGGGTGAGAACAAAAGTGAAGCATATAGGTAGCTGTTTTTAACATGTTTCTTTAATAAATAGCATACAGGTATAATACAGTTATAATATAAAGAAAGGTATAATACAGATAGTTCTGGTCTTTGATTCTGATTGGTCAATATCTGTGTTTTATTCACAGTATAGCACAGCTATGACCGCTCCCCCAAGGATTCTGTGCATCACTGTGCACTGTATATTTGATACTGGAAAAATACTGAAAATACTAAAAATACTGGAAATAAGTAAACTTGCTTTAAATATAAGCTATACCACACTATTTTAACAACACCATGAAGTATGTCCATTGGTTTTGTGCTTTCATTTACACCACTCAGGCTAAAATGTTTGTTTTCTAGTTGAGAACAGGCTTTGATTCCTGACTCTATACATGTTTAAATCTAGTCAAAAGGGTACATGTGCACAAACACACAAAGCATCATTGCAAAGAACAAACAGCAATACCACTCTTTTTCCATCTGAGGTTTAGACAACAGAGGTACGCAAATGTTTTGGGTATGAGAAACACACTGCACTTGGTTGAAGGTTAAACCTCTAGTGTAGTCAAAGGTAAAAGTCTATTTGTTATTGATTATCAATTGACCAAACCAGCGGAATTTTTTTTTGGTTTTACCATGTACCCTTTTGCATACCTTTTTTTCTTTCTTCCTGTCTTTCTTATATTTAAAAATGTCCTCAAACTAAATTAAGATATTTTTGGAACATTATTGTTCAATGCAAGTTATAGTTATAAACCAGATCAAGACCTACACTTCAATATGACTTTATAACTGAAGTGCCATTATTAAGTTATTATGAAGTTGTATCTGGCAATGGTGCTTAGATTAAAATACATAAAAATAGGGGTAACACTTTACAATAAGTTGCTATTTGTTAACAATTTGTTAATGCATTAACTAAAATGAACTAACAGTTATCAATACTAATACAGCATTTATTCAAGTTAATGTTAAATTCATGTTAATTTCCAGCATTTACTAATGCATTATTAAAATCACACTTTTAACATTAGTTAATGCACCATGAACTAACATAAATAACTGTATTGACAAGAATTAATAAATGCGCAAAAACTAAATTGTTCATTGTTAGCTAATGTTAGCTAATGCATTTACTTCTGTTAACAAATAGCACCTTATTATAAAGTGTTACCTAAATAGGTTTAGAGATGAAACTCTACTTCAAAGCTTTCAACTGCTACGTGAGAACATTTCAAGGCAAGTGATTTTAAATAGTCTTTTAAGATTGTTGCTTGTCACACTATACAAACATGATTCCAGCTAAAAGCCATGTCTCACCGTGGGACCTCAGCTGTCAGACTGTAGGACAGTTAAGACTTTAAGGCACACTGCAAGACTGTGTGTTAAAATGGTGGCCTCATCCACATGTTGAGACAGACTGATTATGATTTATTGGTATTATAAAGAAATGTGTGGGTGATTTTTGGTTTTACACACTGTGGCCACACACCTGTGTTTAAACACCTTTTAAAAGTGAGTTTTGCATAATAGGTCACCTTTAGATTTGTTGAAACATTTTATTAAACCAAGCCACAATGGATAAGCATCAGTCACCTCCACCACAATAATGTTTATTAAGTAAATCAGACAATATCAAGCTCTATAGACATTTCTTTAAGCAAATTTGGTAAAGTTTGGTAAAGAAAGAAGAATATACTTACAACCAATTAGAACCAATTTTAGCCAATCATTACTAGCTATAACATTATTCCGAGTGGAGCAAAAAGGAAGGACGCCTTTCTTTATATAAATATGTAATTCTTTAAATATGCTTGTATTATGTGAGGTTAATCTGAAGGATGTAATGAATTGCAAAGTATGTTGATGGAAATTGCTAGTGACAACTTTTTTTGTAGACGTGAGGTTATGGTTTTGTCAGCCAACTGCCACCAGCTACATTGTGGTCAGTTGCAGCTGCACAAAGTTCTAGAGAAATATAGATATAGATATAATATATATATAGATGGAAAGATAAATATATCAGTTGTGTTTACAATTTTGGCAGCTTTAGAGCAGCATAAAAGCTACTGGCCTTTGTGTGCTTGAGAATGACATGGAGTCTCAAATAATAAATAAACCGTCTGTTCTAAGAACTTCCTTGTCTGTAAAGATACAATTTGCAGAAGTAATGGTAGAAATATAAGGACACCATCAGCTGTCATTTCGTAAGAAACATTTATTGCGAAACTTAGGTTTAAAAAGTGAGAAATGAGACACAAAGAATATAAAAAAGGTTCTTAATACGAACATGCATATCTAAAACATGTTAACATTTAATTCAGTTAATGTGTCTTGTGATCTGTTAGCCGTTTGTGGTTATTAATTGTTGCATGAAATTCCATCATTGACATCAGGAATTAGTGAAAAACATTCATCATATTCACAGCAATTTTCAATATCAATGACTGATAGGCTACTTATATTCTTGTTGAGAGTCAGGTGTTAAAAATGCTAGTCTGATGGTTTAAAATAAAATGTAAAGCAGAAATAGGCTCTACAGTCCTGTGTCGATTAATAATAATGTACTATGCCAGATAAATCAGTAATACACTCTTGATTTGTGTTTACATGATTTATGATTTTGGCAGCTTTACAGCATCGTACGTGCTGTTTTCTTGGCTGGACCGAGTATTTTTACGCAGTTTGGAAAAGTCCACCGCCACATACTGAAACAGCAACAGGGAAACAGTATTAGCATTTACCAAGCTTATTTGTCATTGAACCAAAAGGAATGCTTCATAGTGTCAAGTTTAGCAAAAATTCTCAATCATAATCAATACTTTTTATAATGATATTAATGGTTTTACCAGTAGTTGGTTTGGGTCTTGAGTTGGTTCTGTAACTGGTGTCTGCTGTAGACCATTGTTATGAAGTCCTGAACTGTTACCAGTTCTTTTCCAACATCCATTTCCAACAACATAAACCTTTAATAGTCCTAATGGCACAGTAAATTATGGTTTAGTGTTTGTGTAGACACATAACCTGTGCACTTTCCTTTTTTCCTTTTTTACATTAAAATAAAATTGTATGTTGATATTATTGTTAATTTTGTTTTTAGTTTACCAGTTTTATTGTATTTTGTTTGTTTTTAATGTAATGGTGTGCCATGGTATACACCACTGCTTTAATATGTCATTAAAATACTTTCAAAATGTTTGTGAAATAATCCGTTTCTGTTAATTATATTTTAGGGTGAAGAATATGACATCACACTGCTGGTCAGTTACCCACTTGCTTATAGTTATTGTTTACATTCTCTTTTGCTATGCAAAAGTAATGCATTTGTTGAATGCTTTAATTTAAAGGTATTTATAATGCATTTAAGCTCCAAATTTAAGTATGTGCATTATCTGCGTTCCCTAAAAACGTGACATCTAATAATAATTAACATAATAAATGCATTAAATAATCAATATAGGCAAAGCCTAAATAAGGAAATTTTACACAATTACAACTTAATCTGAGGTACTGAAAAACAGTATCATGTAAATATTTATAATTTTTTAAGATAAAGGAAAATATCACTCACCTATGACTGCAATGATCAGAACAGCATTCAGCAAACCAGATATGAGGGTGAAAGTCTTCCATTGTTTTGAGTTTTGCTCTGTGAAGTTTTGCTCTGTTGCATTTGAGTCTGTATTCTGTTTAGTTGTTTTTAATGTAGTGGATTGAGTTGGTTCTGTAAATACATTTTGCACAGTTTATTACAGTGTCTGTTACTGTTTGAACATAATAACTGATTGAATTTTTGTGAAAGTCAAATATTTTAATATAAATATTCATCTCTGAGTAGGGTAACTAAGCGGTTCAATGGTATTGTGTACGTCTTTAAAAACTGAAGTATTGAATTTCCAATAATCACGCTAACCATTTTTGTCACTGAAGGAGCAAATGTACTTACCAGTAATGTGCAGTCTTGTGCTGGTACTGAGTTTTGGAGGTGTATCTTTGCTCATACAGTAATAAACTCCTAACTCATCTACAGTGACATTATATATGACCAGACGATGTTTAGATTGTACTGAATATTTATTTTTAAATGCTTTATTTAAGTGAAAAGGCGTTGGTGGGTTTGAGAATGAGCGCAGTATCACTGTAGGAGAATCTGATTGTTTCAGTAAAATCCAATAAACATCATTTGCATCCAGATCGCAGTTTATAGTCACATTTTGACCCAAATCAGTCAGTTGATCTAAAGTCTCTGCAGCTTGACACCAAATTGATACATCTATAAGACAAACAACTGAAGCTTAGCAAACACATATCTAAAAATATTCATCATAAACAACTTATAGTAAACTCACAGAGCTGAATCTGAATAATCTTCATGTTGTTGTCTTGACAGTAAATATAATGAAATCAGATTCCCTCCACATACTGCAGATCTCTGACACAGAGACAGGAAAAAGTTTTCCTTTTAAAGGAGGAAGTCTAAGTCAAGCATGCTCTGACCACATTGTACTCCCCCTTCCACCACACACACACACAGAATGCCCATATAACATACCGTTAATATCATTACATAAATCTGTTAATTAAGTCAAGTACAATACCTTTATTCGCATACAAAAATAATTGTGCTAAATAGCACTAAAAAGTGCTTATTTGCTCGTAATCATAGGGGAACCACTTTAAGTGCAATATAGCACCTTTTTCATCAAATAGAAGTGCTATGTAGCACCACTACCGTATAAAGAACCTGTTAAGCAGCTTATATGGTTTATCAGTGGTTCTATAGCAGTTCTTTGGAGTGGTTACTACATTTACATATTAGTACATTATGGGGCAGTTTCCTAGACAGGGCTGAAGCCTAGCTCAAGACTAAAAGAATGGTTAGAGCTGTCTTATCTCATCTGTCTTATCACAGTTTTCAATGTCATTTCTCAAAATATATTAACGACATTGTTTTGTCTCAAGATGCACACAAGTAATGTAATTTTTGGAAGGTGTGTTTGTAAAAGTGACTTTAATGATCTAATTTAACTATGGCTTAGTCCTGACTTAAGCTAAACTCTATCTGGGAAACCACCCCTTAATTTCTGACCTTGCAGCTCCCCCTGTCAATAGTCAAGCACCCATAGAATCAAAATTCTATGGCTTTGACTTTTATCCATCTCTGTTTTATTTCAGAGCATACTGTACATATATTATACAAATAAAGTATGGAAAGTATGAGAAAGTTAGTTTTGAATTGCATGATCATTAGTGGGTGGAGAATGAACTTCATGGGTTCACCTGCCCATCCAGTCTCAAGGAAAATTAATTATGAAAGTATACACATTTGAAAAGGAGCTTAAATAACAATTATATTCCAACATACATAAAGGGATAGTTCACCCAACAATGAATTAGAAATGATTAGAATTAGAAAAGAATTAGAAATTTTTATATAGGTAAAATGTAAATACAATTGCTGTAAAAAACAGCCAAAATATGACAGTCTCTTTTCCAACTTGTAAACCTTTTTCCACCAAGCCCGATTCCTTTGTGTAAGAAGTGTCAAGCGTTTCACACTTCATATTTTTGGATGAATAAGTACATTATCGGGGTACTTAATGTGCATTTCGTTTTTGAAAGTTTTTTAGGGAAACACACACGATTTATACTGCAAAATGCCATAGAATAGTGCATATGTCACAGCCCCATGTGTTCTCCTGGACTCCATTTCCCATAATCCCTTGCACTCCTCTCACCTGTTTCCACTTACTCGTCTTCTGTGATTACCTGCACCTGCCCACCGTCATCAAGGACTCTATTTATACCCTGCATCTCCCCTTTGTCTTTGTCTCGTGTTAACGTTATGTCAAAAGTGTATCGTGTAGTTCTGGTCCTGTATCAAAGTAAAGATTATTCCTTGTGTATTCCTGTCTCTGAGTTTCCTGTCTTCAAGGTACACCGCACCGGTAACAGCATAAGTATGCAATGTGGGACGCACCAACTGTCTCTTTTATTGGCTGCACCTGATTGGCAGTTTAGGGGTTTTAGTTTTTCCTTGTCAGTCATCTTGTAGCTGGCCTCACTGCATGGGATTATGAGAGATGTAAATTAGGGGAAGAATGCCCATCACATATGATCATAATACATCAAGCAGACACTATATGATGTAATTAGTAAATGTCACATTTTTAAAAGGAATAGTTTTCAGGATTTAAAAAAGTGTTAACAGAATATGTAGGTTTAAGAAAAACAGGCTAAAGTCTAAAAATCTCATTCTAAAATAACGAGCATCAAAATTGATTTTACATATTAATTTCACCTATTACCTATTAGTGTGTTCCCTGGGATTGAACCCATGATCTACCAGTTAAGCTACAGGGAAACATTTAACCCTTGCTGTGTTGCCAAAGAAAGAAATATTTGATTCAAATGCAGTTATGGGTGGGTAGACAAAGTACTGTTTGTGTTTTAAAATTGACTGGATAGTATCATAGTCTGCAGCTACAAAGTCTGTGCCCATAATACACTACCCATTATTTTATTAATTCTGTAATAGCCGACTGCCCAAAATCCGCAGACTGGCACAGACTTTTTGGGTCAGTATTTGTTGGCTGCAGACTCGACTGCCAAAAAATCAGAATGAAAGTCATGCAGCATATTCCAGCTTTTAGCCAGCGATTTTAGAGACATCTGTTTTCTTTCATTTAGGTAGACAGGATTTGGTGAAGGCTTCCCAGAGTTCCAAGAGTTCTTAAAGGGGGTTTGGTGGGATCCAACGTAGAAGCATTATCCAGCTCCTAGGGACTGCATGGAAAGACGTCATAAGAAGATTAAAATACCATCTTGTTATTCATATACATAAACAAAACTGTGTCAAATATTAAGACTGCTTTCAAGAGTGTATTGAATTTAATTTATTTCATTGTCAAATTGATATTTTTTCTTGCTTGAAGCCCAAATCTGAAAAAAAACTGTGGACTTGAAACAACAATCAAAGTTAATGTGCTCAGACAGGTAGCTCATTACTAAAGACATAGAAATCAGTGTTATTTATTGTTTTTCCAATCACACAAACATTCATTTATTTAATTAAAAAATAAAGTTATATAAAGTTTTCATAAGCTGTTCAATTGCATACAAAATGACTGTGTAAAGTAAAATTACTTCACAGCATTAATTATGAATGAATACAGTTTATTATAAATACAGTCCCGATCTTGTCCCTGCTCCCTCCTCTGGACATTTGCACCATTACACTACATTTCCCATAATCATTTGCTGGTTCTATCATTGTCTCATTACCCACACCTGTGTCTTGTCAGCCTTGCTTGTTATTCTTGTGTCTATATACCCCTTGTGTTTCAGTTGTCAGTTGTTAAAAGTGAATGTCAATGTTCATGTTCATGGTCCCTTGGATTATTCTTTAATAAATCTTTAGTGGCATTTGGATCTGCATCATCCCTTCTGACATTGTTACAGCTACTAATAATCCCCTTTGGTGAACACAACCTCACTTGACTGTTCATATCTTTCATTGTATTGTCTATATACGAACAAAAAAACAAAGCGCATTTCATTGAGAAAGCATTTTTATCATCCCATGAACAATAAAACAGTACATAATAGTTCATAAAACCTTTAATTTCATTTTAAAAAGTACTTTTATACATTTTTACATAAAAGTACTTTTATGTAAGTCGCTTTGGATAAAAGCGTCAGCTAAATGCCTAAATGTAAATGTACATTTAATTCCTCTAATACTTCGTCTGTACATCAATTTACATCAATTACATACAAGTACATTAAAATAAGAACATAAGTGGTACAATAAATAGTAATGTACCAATAGGATCAACATGAAGTGGCAGAAGAGGCTATTCTTATCTAAGAAAAACCTCCTTGGCTTTCTTCTACTGGCTGGCATGATGCAGGATTTTGTTTATCAGATGCAAGGTCCATGCTTCAAATAGCTTCTCGTTAGCTCGGGGAAAAACACTCAACACACAAATCTTGTGAAATCTGAAAATGAAAAATTAGTATTGCATTAACTTCCAGTAAAAACGTAAAAGCTAATCTCTTTCTTAGTCTTTATTTAAAACATCTATGGCGTAGCATCTGATACTCAGACCTCTGCGTCATCTCACACGCACGCATTGTTTTAATAAACTTTACCTTTTGTAACTGGTCTGCAGTCGCCCCGAGCGGGTGTCGAACACATTGCAAAACCTTCACACACTAGCTGGTGCTTGTTACACTTTCATACACTAGAAAAAATGTCACTAGAATAAAATGTTGACCAAACTCGTTTAAATAATTAAAAAGCGAGCATAAACATAGGCAAGATCTACTGGGCATTTCAGATGAGCAAACCGACACTGAATAAATTATGTCATAAAATGTCTATACTAGTTTGCCTACTTTTGCATACAGTAATGTTTATAGATTTCGGGTCCCCAACGAAAACTACTCCTGAAAACTCCTAAAGTGATAGAAAATTCCCATGTCCCCAACTGGCTTAACCCAACCATTGGGTAGAAAAACAACCCAACATTTTTAGAGTGCATATAAGCATTTTTTTGTGGTTTTCCTCCAAAATCGTCTGGACCTGGAAGTGGTGGTGCATGGCATTAGAATGCGTTAGGGTTGTGATGTTTCACATACAATATATGCATACATAGATGCCTCATTAGCAACAGTTTCTTCCATCATATTGGAAAGGTCCAAGCCGGTCCATGAACACTCGACTGCCTCTTAAACCATATACGCTAGTATGAATATTACATTTTATGTGCTGTTGTGTAGAGCCAAACATGTGGCAACAATCATGAATGCTGAACTAACAGAAATTCAAAAAAAACTCGTTAACTAATACAACATTATTAGCTAAAAGTTAAAATACTTGAAAAACCTATAATATTTAGTTAATACAGCCAACTGTATATTTCTGCAATCGCTTTCTAAAAACGCAATTCAATAACATATGTCCGACCAACAATTAAGCTTAAATTGCGCAAGAAACAAATTTTTTGAGATTGCTTCATCTACTGCGCATGTGCACAAGTTGGCTAGTGCCTCACGAGCCTCCATAAACAGCCCCTCCTCTAGAGAAACTTCTGTCTTTATCGATTTGTGATTGGAGGTTATTGGAAAGCGGAACTTTTGTCGCTAGAACGGCCATATTTAGCATTGCAATCCGCCCTGTCAGTACACGATCCATTCCACCTGCACGATCCGTTCTGTGCATGCGCGTGATACGAAACCGTGAACCACGTAATTACGCATGCGCAGAACGGATCGTGCAGGTGGAACGGATGCGATGAAACACTTGACGGCCAGGCGGCACAACTGGCGGCATATTTTTGTAGGCTACATTGTGTTTTTCATTTAACAGTTCACGGCGGGTCTATTTTGATGTTTTAAAATGCATTACGATGTGTTTACGTGGTTGCCAATCCAAAATAATAAAGGAGTTGTTACATGAACATACACGATTTTGGCTACATGTGGAATAAAGTCTGAGACTTTGTCACTGCAAACCTTCAGTTTCCTCCATACTCCCCTTTGCGATTCATTGCTGTATGGCTTTAGGCCTACTTAACTTGCCATGTTTCGATCTGAGTTCAGTAGTATTGTCAAAGACGGTTTGTGTCTTTTTTTTTATTAAAAGCTGCTAATATTAGTTAACTTTAAATTGAGTAATTTTGTATTAGTATGGGTAATAGGCTAATATATATAAAATATTATAGGCTGATACATCTATCTATATAATCTAAATGAGGAAAATAATCCCTTCAATGGTGTTTACAGAAGACAATAAGGAACATAATATGCATTTCTGCCTAGACTATCTGCACTTACATGAAGAAAGAACTACAAACAAACCTGGGGAAACGTTATAGAGTATTTCAAACTGACAATGGAAATTACTTGAAAGAACGCGTAGTGTGCACACAGAAGTGACATGAGACCAGAGGTGGACAGTAGTGAAGTATATTTACTTGAGTATTGTACTTAAGAACAGGGCAAACTTCTCTTTTCTTTCGCCGTGAGTGAATGAAAGTGTCGCGGTACAAAGGTGCGACGCGTGGAACAGATCGTGCAGTGTCGTAAATCGTCGCAAAACAGAATTATCATTTGCGCATGCACGTTTTCTACTACGTCATTATGCGCATGCGCGGATCGTGTACTGACACAGGAAAGGCAGTGGCGTATCTTGTTAATATTAAGTGTCTTTGGTAGTCGTTCATGAAGGAACTATCACACGGCTACTTAAATAAATACTTAATTTATTTATAATTTTTAGACATATACGTATATAGTAAACACTATTTATAGGTTTGCGGTACCATGATCCTCAGGTTTGTTTTAAGTATTCTGGGTAAAATGCTATATGGTCAAATGTCGTAGCTGACAGTTAGCATTGAATGGCTAATTTCATTTGTACGTTTAGTTTAATCAATTTTAAAGTAATTAGAAGTATATTATAAACAGTTTTTGCAAAAGCAGTTATTTAAAGTTAAAGTTGTTCGTCTGGTCGATTGTTGGTTAATGATCAAAGAGTATCTTGGCGATTTTGCTATAATAATGGCTGGTGCATTAATCGATTGCAAGTTTTGATTTCAAATGTATTGTTTGACAAAGTTTTTACGAAGCATGTTGCTATTTTCTACAATGTTGCGTAAATGTTGCCAAAGCATGTGCATATGGTGACAGCATTTTTCCATATTGTATATCAATTGTGCCATATCAACACCACAAATTTCCACCTGTACTCTATTTTGATATACTGTATTATCAGTATTGTTTTATTTAATTTGTGTCTTTCGTGTGCTTGAGTTCAGTTTAGCTCCAACGAAGCTCATAAGGATAGTGATTGTGCTACCGTTATGAGAAATTGCGCTAAATAGCACTAAAAGTTGTTCTTTGCTCGTAATTACTAGTGCTATATAGCATCTCAAAAAGTGCTATGTAGGACCATTAGAGGTGCCATATAACACCTTAACCACTCCAAACAACCACTGAAGAACCATACAGGTGCTGAACAGGTTCTTTATATTGTAGTGGTATGGTAGTCTATTTGATGAAAAGGTGCTATATAGCACTTACAAACCCTATGATTACAAGCACAGAGCCACTTTTAGTGCTATTTAGCATCATTTCTTTAAATTGTTGCCATAGCTGAGCAACAAAAAAATCTGAGGAATTTGTTTTTTATGTTTTACACAGTTACTGCACCATCTTTGTACTGCTGATGAACAAAGGTATGGACTTACTAAAAATGTTAATCTTTTAAATATGAATTTTTGCAAAAATGCCCAATTATGTGTTTGTCCTTTGACATTTTCTTTTATTTCAGTGAACCTGCAGGTTGTGGGTATCATTGGAGGTTCTGTTGTCTTGCCATGTTCTTCAAATGATACTGAGTCCACACTTTCTAACATTAATGTACGTTGGAGATACGATGACAGACTGAATGTGTATGACATAATTAAGGGCACATTATCAGTAAAGGATCAGCACCCAAACTACAAGAACAGAGCTGAAACTTTCCCTGAGATGTATGAAAAAGGAAATTTCTCTCTCAAACTCAACAATCTTAAACGCACTGATGCAGGAGAATACTACTGCTTCATCACACATTCAACTGACATTGTGAACGTTCAGCTGCTCATAAATGGTGTGTACATGACATTTGCATGTTTTACCAAGGCAACTTTTAATGCAATAAATAAACATAGTAATTGTTTAAAATTTATTGCAATTCCGGTTGCTTTTATTACACTGAAGTGTGTTTATTTTTGTTGCAGAATCAGCAGCAGGAGAAGGAGACCAAGTAGTAGTAACAAGGCTTATGTGGATTCCTGTCCTTTGTGTTTTCTTGCTGTGAGTTATTTTTCTTTTTGTTGTAATTATAATTAAGGTGTTTATAAAACCTGTAGTTCAAGAGTGCCTGTTTCTGGAGGATGCCTGACCCACAGAGCTTAGCTCAAACTATCATCAGACATGCCTAAACCAACTAATCTATGTTATCATGATTACTTTAGACTTCAGGCTGAGACCTAGTCCACACGTATACAGGTATTTTTCAAATACAAGTTTGTGTCTCCGTTTTAAAAAAAAAGTCTCTTACTACAGCAAAACACAAAAACACACTATGAAGCACAATCAAAAGCAGACCAAACCGACAGGTGGCGATTTAACTCCAACCGAAAAGCCATGTTAGCCAATCAAAAGCCTAAACAAAGCCAAAATCTGGTTTCACTGGCTACATGACAATACTGCAACCGGAGTTTTAAAAAAACTTCACCCTGGCAGTTTTAAAAAATGTTCAGTGATCTGATACAGCATTTGCTGTATCGATCAACCGAACCGCAAAAAAAACACAAGTTTCTGAAAATACCCGCGTTCGTGTGGACAGTGCCAGACAAATGTTTGTGGAGTTGTGCAGAAAACTACTTTTTTATTATTTTAGTGTTTCCCACATGCAAATGAAAACTGCTTTGCATTACAAAAAGATTTTGTGACTATTTTTTTTATCTCTTACTAAAAATTACAGGTGGGGTGTTTGATTAGGGTTGGAGCCAAATCCTGCTGTTCAGTGCCTTTCCAGGAGCCGGACTGGATGCTACTAATGTTAGCAATTTACAAAATTCATGTTCTGCTTTTTGCTTTATATATTATGAGGAAGTAAGTTATTCAGACATATGGCTAGTGTTGGTCATTTTTTTGGCAGTTTGGCTGTAAGATGTAAGTTGTAATCAAATAATAACTAATGTGTCCTTCAGACGGAGTCCTATTTTAGTTTTAGGCAAAGGAATGACCAAAGAAATTCAAATTTACTAATTCTACATGATTTTTAGGTTTGACTTTGGAAGGGACATCCCCACATTAAAGTTGGGAAACATTTCATATTTTGTGCTACATTTCAGATTGCACTCATTCTAGGTATGTTTTATTATGCTTATTTGGTCACGTTTTAATCAATTGGTTGGGGCAATGATTTTGTTTCGGGAATTTGTTTGCTGCATTTCCGCATTGTCCGTGCAATGCAGCACAAATACAGGATGAGAGTTTTGCTGAGAACATTTTGATTCTGCCAACCATAAATTATGTAAATTAAACAAATTGTTTTTATGAGAAAATGTATCTTATGGAATAGCACCTTACTCCTTTATTCTTCAACTCTGCAGCACTTGGTATTTCCCAAAATATTGTATCTCAGTGGTCTTGGTAACACAAGTTACCTACATACCCATGCACTAAATTTTATTCTGCTTCTCTGTGTTTCACATTATGAGACATAACCTGTAGTATTAACAGTATTTCATAAAATGTATAGTTCAGGTCCTAAATGCTGATTGGCCAGTTGCCACTTTTTCAGAATGACAATTGGCTGTTATTTGTTACTTATAGCACGTTATATTTGTTGCATAATATAACAATAATATAATATTTGTTTAGTGAAAAACTGAATAAGTAATACATTGTTTGTTTTATGAAGTGAAATTTACTGTAATATTGTATTACTAAAGAAGAAAAATCATAATATTAGGCTTTGCATCATACCAGATTACCAATACAGCATGGTCCCTCGTTGCTTGTTTTTTATCAGAATTTGTTCAGTAGCAATGATAAAGTTATATTTCTGCTGTTGACTTTTGTTGCTGTTGTAATGTTTGTGCTTTTGGCTTTACTCCAAACACCAAATTAAATTAAATCTAAACTGTTCATGACTTGTCTCAATGACTTGCTTTTAAATTCCGTATGCATACATTTATACACTGTATCTTACTTTCTATTGTTAAGTACAAAAATCTCAGTGATTGCAGTGTACATTATTTTGTGATTTTAGTTTTTTATTTTAATGTAACTTGATTTGTTTTTTGCGTGGTTTAATATCAAATCTGTTTTTGGTATTTAATAACATTTTGCAGTTGGTGTGAGTTGGCTGTTACCAGTAATTTTCCATACTAGATCATTTAAAAAAGATATTTCAGTACCTTACATAATAGAATACAATTAATGTTTAAATTATATTTATCCCAAATGGGTTAGAAGGGCAAGAATATGTGGTGACAAATAGGGGAGACTAAAAATGTTGAGGGCTGAATATGTGAGTGACCAGTAGGGGGAGACAAAGAGAAAAAAGGAAGAAATAAGCATTTAAGGGAAAGCAATTAAATAGAATAAGTAACATTATTTAAAACTTAATATACAATAATATATATTTAAATAATATGCATTTATTATTACCATGTTTCTCTTATAGTATACTTCATAACCCCAGAAGAGCTTGATGCACCACTGAGGCACTAAATAACTCACTCAATGACTAATTTTGTTGGTATGAACTAATTATGTATGTATTATGTTTATATTATCTAAATGTAATAAAGGTCTTGGTGATCATTCAGATGTACACTGAGAACTCAGATTTCTCCAGGCACTCCTGGGACACAGAGAGTGCGTGCAGGTCCCCCACCCTCTTGACAGAGGTGAGCGCCACCAGAAGGGCGGTCTTCATCAAGAGATGAGAGAAGTGTTTGAGAGATGCTCTGCTCTCACTAGTATGTGTATGCCCTGCTCCCTGAGAGGGGCCAGGGTGCCCTCCGCGACTTTGGTGAAGGCGGGGGGGGACAGGAACAACCCAAAAGGGGAGGACCCTGTACTGATACGCCCTCCCCTCGAAAGCAAACTGCATGAAGGGTCTGTGTCGAGGGAGAATAGAGATGTGAAAGTACGCGCCCTTCAGGTCGATAGTCACGAACCAGACCTGACTCTATACGGACGTCAGGATGCGCCTCTGAGTGATCATCCTGAAAGGCATCCTGTGGAGATATTTGTTCAGGATGCCCAGGTCCAGGATGGGGCACGGACCCCCTCCCTTCTTGGGCACAATGAAGTGCGGGCTATAAAACCCAGTGAACATCTCTGCTGGAGGGACGCTTTCTATAGCCTGTTTCACCAAGAGCGTGGCCACCTCTGCACGTAGCGCCCGTACGGAGGTGACCAGGACACCGCAAAACTTGGGTGGGCACTTGGCGAAACGAATTGCGTAGCCAAGACGGATAGTTCTCAGGAGCCACTGCAACGGACTGGGAAGCATGGACCATGCCGCCAGGTACCATGCGAGTGGCTCTAGCGGAACGACCTGCATCATTGTTTTGGGGTGGTTCATGAACAGCTCGAATACTCCTGCATCCGGGAAGGCTCCGGAGGGGGGAGACATCATGCTGAGTGGGCTGTGCGTCTCCAGACCTCGCCAGATTTGTGCAGGGAGGCAGGGGGTCTGGGTCCCTGACAGAGAGAGAGCGAGAGTGAAAATGACCCAGAGAGAGAGGAAACTGCTCTTTTAATGGAAAAGTGGTGTTCTCTTCCCTGGGTAGACACCATCAGGGCCGCTTAGAAGCCTTTGGAGGGTCGAACCCCTAGTGTCGTCATAGACACAACGTCGAGTGACTGACAGAAAGGGAACTCTGGTTATAGATGGTCAATGACCAGTTTATTAGATACAACTGTTTACTGGCTCCTTAGTGGATGTACCTAATCAGCCATGCCCAAAATAATTAGATTTTGCTCATCCAACCTTATCATTACAGATCAATTGAAACTGTCAATTATTCAAAACATCTGAGTGTGATTGTCTTGTTCAAATTTGCCCTCCTATCTCACAAAGCACTTAAAATATAGTATTGTGAATGTTTTTATTTAGCTTGTGTCAGGCACTTTGACTGTAACATATTCACATTTACAAATGACATTGTAATTTGTTTGTGATTTTTTAAAATAATAAAACCAAAATGATTATATAATTAAATGAAATAATTGTATAGTTCTATTTAATATCTATATTTAAAATCTAAACCAAAAAAAGCAGGTCTTGGTGCTACTATTCCGATACAGTGAATGATCTACATTGTAATTGTAAAAATGCATATTGAATTATGTGATTTATGTGTCACTATCCAGTTACATCATGTCATAATACGTGTTATTAACTAATGTCCTACCTAAAATATTAGATTTCTCTTACACAGTGAGACATAGGCAAATTGTTTTGTTTAAAAGACTAACCTGTTCATTTCGCTGTCAAATACATGACGCATCACAGTTTCTGATAAACAATGGTAACTCAGGCTACACAGGTCTGCACACTACATGTCTTTAATGTTTCGAATGCTTTAAAACTAGAAAAACAGGTCACGTTCTTAGAACAGATTTCAATAAAACATTTGACAAATGAGTCACCAAACGATACAAAGGACAGTAGCATATTTGGTCCATAAAAGAAATGCATTAGAGCCTTTATGTAGGTGTACTTTTAGCAGAAAATATGTACTATATTCTGTACACAGAGTCTGTACACATAAAAAATTACACATTAAAATTACGAAAGACATTACAAAAAAACACTGAGAATTTAACATATTATTATAATGCTTATTATATTATATTAATGGCATATTTTAATAAAAAATTAATGTCATTAATATAATCATCTAATTAAGATTACATAAATTAAGTAAGATTAAGTACTTCGAAAGATCGAAATAATTTGTGATTTTTAATTAAATTATTATGTATATATAATATACGCACCAACCACTTCAAGGCGTAGCAAGCTTTTCAAAAGTGCGGGGGATGGATGTGGTTTGTTTGTTAACAATAAAAACGATGAATACAATGACAGAAGGGTACAAAAGGTATAACATACAAGATATAAAAAGCTTTCACTCAATATACTTTTTACTTTTCTTAAGTTTTGTATACTTTTTTTTTTCACCATTATAAAATTGTTAGTTCTAGTCCTTAAATCTGATTGGTCAATAGGTATTTTTTATCCAAGATAAAGCACAGCTATGACAATTTTGTGTGAGCAGTGTAACGATTTGTGTATCACTGCACAGCACTCTTAGCAAACATCACAGTCGGTTAGGGACTTAAGGTTTTTAGTAATTTTACTTCACGAAAGTTGCCTTAATACATATTTTTAGGCTTTAATTTGTGTTGTGTGGGTAACCGTTGTATAAAGGCACGCATTACGTCATGCCTAACAACGCTATTCAGCTTGACTTAAGCACAGCCTTTATTTATTACAAAACGTGGAGATTTACATTATCCTGTTTATCGCTACTTGCAACATGTGTTAAAAATTAGACATAAATATTGGTTTGAAATATTTAATTCGTTCATTTGTGACAATTCATACCTCTAAAAATAAACCCTGTGTAGTCTCCCTGTTAAATAACAAGATTACTACACTTTTACAGTAATAAAAACATGGTTTATTTTTTCTTTGGGTCTTCAGAATCAACTCCAGCTGGTGTGGGATATGAGTTTTACTGTGTGACTTTTCTTATTAATCAAACTGTGATTTATCATTTAGAAGTTAATTTCCTTTTAATACATTATTAATGAGTGATTAAAACAATGAGCTGTGTGCCATTATAAATGTGCTTGCTAAGTGGAAAAGTACTGAGAGGCAGAATGGGAAAGTGTGAGAAGTGTACAGACACAGAGCCTCAAGGTCAAACAAAACTTCTGTTTTATCTCTATGTGATAAAGAATGTGTGAGGAGGGGGAACAACGGCCAGTGGAAAATTACTGTAACAGTGGAAAGGTGTTTGTGCAAGACATGTTATTTTTCAGGAGATGGAGTCAGAAGAGACGAGAGTCATGAGCTGATTGGATGAAACCCAAGAGCCATACCCAATAACAGAAGAGGAGTCAGATCAGATCAGGAGGACAAGAATACAAACTGTATAAATATGTATGTGACTCTGTTCCTGGGTTGTTGTTGGTTGGATTTATCACGTTATAGCCAGACAACCCAGTACTGTTATCCTTTCATATCTGATGAATAAATTTCAATATATTTTAACTATTCGTCTCCAGTGAGATTTTGAACATGCAGGACTAAAAGGATTAAAGTCCAACACTGGTCATACTGTAAATGTTGATGTGGTAAAGTATTGATGTAATATATATATATATATATAGCTGACACTGTAGCATATGGTGCTCGCTATACAAGGGTCATGGGTTTAATTCCCATAAAGTGCACTCTACACAAACATTGAGAGGTAAAAGCTTCCTAAAAGGTAAAAGATTCTTGCTATTTTGGGGTAAAAAGTCAACAGTATAACATTCATACATATATGAACTTGCTTTCTTGGAGAACACAGGGGGAACGCTATCTGACAGCTAAAAAATAAATTGAAGGTGTCAGATAGCGTTCTCCCTGCAAAAATCCTAAAAACATTGACTCTGTACACTGGGGACATGAAAATGGCACGGCTGTGTGTAGCATTACTAATGGCACAGAAACAGTTTGTCCAGAGTACCAAGTCAGGGTTAAAAGTTTCTCTGGGGAGTATCAGAAAGGAAACCTCTCCATCGAACTCAAAGATCTTCGAAGGTCTGATGCAGGAACTTACTAATGTATTGTCACAGGCAAATCACAAGATTGGGCAACCACAAAACTCTCTATTAATGGTGAATAATATCTGAAGAAGAGAAGAACACACATTGACTACTGGATGGTTTTTAATTCAAAATTAAATAGCTAACAACCGATACACCCATATTAAAGTACTAATTTCCATTTGTTGTTTTGTTTTTCAGAGAGATCAAAAGGAAGAAACCTAAGAGAGTCTTTTATTGTTATTGTGACTTGTTTTTAGTATTAGATGTTTGTTTTTTCCATCTGCATTAACATTTGTCAAAATGTCAGATGTCTGTTTTAAAGCTTACCAATAAAATAAGCCTGGGACACGCTAAACGATTTTTATATTGAACTGGGAGATCCACAATTGTTAGGTTGAGTGGTTGGCTGGCCTTTATGCATTGTCCATATTTTGTCTTACTAATCAAAATATAAAATGGTCGTCAGCAAAAAGTAATGCTCAATATGGCCGCTCTAGTTCTGCCTTCCAGTAAAACGAGCCAGTCGTCAATTGATAAAGGTTGTTCCTTCCCACACACTGGCCTGCTATAGGAGTGTGCGATGCTGCTATAGCTGCTACGTAGACCTTGAGCGTGGAAGGGGCGCGGCCCTTATCCAGCAGCTCTTGAAGAAAAGACAATATCGTTGATATGTCGCAAGATATTGGGTCTGTGTTGCAGGCTGAGCACCAGGCAGCAAAGACAGACCACTTGAGGCTATAGTTCCGTCTCGTGGACGGGGCTCTTGCCTGAGAAATGGTATTTAACACACTCTCGCGTAGGCCGAGGGGCTCCCGTCGAGAGGCCACAGATGCAGAGCCCACAGCTCTGGCTGTGGGATGCCAATGGTCCTGTTCGCCTGAGAGAGGAGGTCCCGTCTCAGGGGAATTGGCCATGGGGCTGCCGAAAGTAGCCTCATCAAGTCTGGAAACCAGTGCTGGTTTCTCCAGAATGGGGCCACTAACAGAACCTTGAGTCTCTGCTCCCTGACTTGCCTGATAACCTGAGGGATCAGAGCGATCGGGGGGAAGGCGTATAGAAGGAGGTTGGGCCAATCGTGGGACAGCGCATCCTGAGCCTTCGAGAAGTAGATTGGGCAGTGATGATTGTCTTCTGAGGCGAAGAGGTTAACCTCTGCCTTGCCGAAGACTTACCAAATTCTCTGAACCGATTGTGGGTGGAGCATCCACTCGTCCGAGGGGACATTGCTCCGAGACAGTCTGTCTGCACCCAGGTTCAGTCTGCCTGGTACATGCGTTGCCCTGATGGAACGCAGGTTAGTGTGGGCCCACTCCAATAGATCCTTTGCCAACAGGAAGAGGCGATTGGAGGAAAGACCGCCCTGGTGGTTGATGTAAGACACCACCGCCATGTTGTCTGAACGGACCAAGACGTGGTTTCTTGGGGACGAGGAAGTAACGACTGTAGAGACCCGATTCGCTTTGTGCCGGGGGAACCGTTTCTATGGCTCCTTTTGCCAGCAAGTTCATGAGTATCACTCCACTGAAACATGGAGGACGTTGAGCGAACTGAAGGGTGTAGCCTCGATGTATTATCCCCAAGACCCAGTCCGACACTCCAGGAATGGCCTGCCAGGCCTTGGCCCGTGTGACGAGGGGTTGGATATGGACGAGCGGCTGATCGCCCCTGGAGGGATTGCTGCTCGGAGTTATAGGAAGAGGAAATTTGCTCTGTTTGCGATTTTTTTGTGGCCGTAAAAATGGCTGTTTGTGTGGACTCTTTTTGAGAGGGCCCTGAACACTGAACAGTTTCCACAAACACGACGGCCTTGGCACCCGGAACAGAGGGGGGTGAGCAAGGATCTAGTCGTGGCAGCTTGGGGGGAGGTCCGGTCTTGACGGGACCTGATCCCCTCCTCTTCCCGTCTTGAGGACACTGGAGGCGCTGGGTCCAGCGATATCCTAGGCCAGGATCCCTGGCGCTTCGGAAAGGGGTAGCGTCTGGCTGAGCGGGAACGGTGGCGGGGCTCGGCCTTCTGTTCCATTGTGCTGCGAGGCTGGACGCGGAGTCGGGCCTGCGAAGATTTCTGCGCAGACGTGAAGCGTTCTGCAAACCCTTCCACCGCTGGACCGAAGAGGCCAGAGGGAGAAACCGGAGAGTCAAGAAAGTGGACCTTCTCCGCGTCTTTGATCTCCGTCAGATTCAACCATAAGTGGCGCTCCAGCACCACCAGGCTGAAGAGGACCGCAGAGGCTTCTCTTTGTGGAGAGGTTCCTGCTTCCTGTCCAGGTTCCTGTGCGGAAGGAAGCGGGAGGGAGCGAGGTGCGGAATCACGTCCTGAAAAGCGATTGCCAAGCCATTGGCGCGTGCAATGAGCGCCGAGCTCCAATGGCAATGCAGTCAAACTGCGTGATTAAAAAGTTGTTCAGTCTCGGAGAAAAAGGAGCCTTTTCCCCATAGCGTCTTCGACGCAGTACAAGTGAAGTATCGAAAAGGAACAGTAGTTTGTGCTGTTTCAGGATATACCCTCTCACAATGTTGTTGGGCTGGATTTTGTGGTAAGAGCAGATTCCATTCATTACACTAATACTTTGTGATGAAAGCATTACAGCAAAACAATACAGACTGTATCAACCCCTAGAGAGATACACCTGGGGGTAAACTGCAAAATTATTTGTCTGGTGCCCTACCAATCCTCACACATCTCTGACTGCTGCTGACCTTATCTGCATGCAAAATACAAAACTAATAAATAATAAATATTTGAATTGTTTGTTTTGAATTGTTTTTGTTTGCAGTGTATTTCAATAAAGAGGTATTATTTTAATTATTGAATTATTACTTGATTTATCCCACACTTTATGGACTTACCTTAAATTCCAACTGTTAAAACTGTTAAAACTGTGAGCCTGCAGTTTTATTTGTTGAATACTGTGTAATTTCAGTATTCAGTGTATATCTGTGTACTAGGGGTGTTGAAATTAATCGTTGCATCAGTAATATACCTTAATCGATTATAGCCTATGACATCATTCGCATATACGCGTGTCAGTCATGCGAGTTTAAAATGGCGGAAGGAGGCGAAACACAGACGCGAATATTAAAAAATGCACCTACAAATTTTAACATGATTTTTACCAATGAGAATGAGTTGATCTCATGTGAATTTTACCAATGCATCGTGATGCATCGTGAAATCGAATCGAATCGTTGACATGAGAATCGTAATCGAATTGAATCGTGAAACCAGTGCCAATTCACACCCCTACTGTGTACCTCTTTATATCTGTGTATATCTTTATGAACAAAAAGCAGTAAAGTTCTCATTGTAAAACATACTGTATGTGCATCAAAATAAAGACATTGGAGTATAAGTACTAAAATGTGATTGACGTACACACTTGTAAAGCTTGTTTTTAGGGAGTGGAAATGCAGTTTGTCTGTATATCCTATTTTAGCATTCAACCATCATCCAAAACATCTGAACTTTCTTTAGAACTTACAAAACCGTTCAAACATGCATTAAGGCTGTACCGCCCTGCCAAATTAATAAGAACATCACCCCTTTACAACAGTGAAATTAGTCCATTGGTCATACAGAGAAGTCTTTGTAAATTCTTTGTCCCTCTTTGTACCCATATTTGATCATAATAATATGAAAGGAGATAATAATGACCAACTGTAATTAAGGATTTTTAGTGTTTTTGTATTGGGGAACGTAATATGTGAGCAATTAAGAACTCTGAGACATTTGTTTTGTCTTTCGTCTCATATGATAGGATTTCTTATTCATATGATAGGATAACTTATCACCGTAACCCACCTTTATCTCCAGTGCCTTTCTTAGAATTGTCACCTCCAATCACTAGCACATGGGCAGTAAATATTATAGACATACTGTTCATCTAAATCTGGGTACTGGATCCAGGAACTGAAAAAAAATAAAAACATTTTTTTTACTTTCACTATTTTATCAGTTTTCGATTTAATTTTTTTATGTACAATTAATTGTTAGTGTCTAAACGTGTCTGAACAACTTATCACTAAACACTGACAACAAACTTCAATACATTCTCCTAGCAAACACGTTTGACCTGGATGGTTTCTGTCCTTAGTGAGATGTATGTCTAGGTCGTTTTTCCCCAACTGCCCCGTGTTTTTTTTGTATAGCCTGTCTAGTGTGGTAAATGTGTTATTATGAATTTCTATTAGAATCGCCTTTTTTAGCTCCGGAAAGAAGCATTAATTCGTAACAGTATTTAATTAGTATTTTATAGCACGCAATAGAGATAATATATAAGTTACATAACCATAAATTCATAACCAATATATTACTAAATGACAATAAATCTTAGTCACCCCCAGTGAAAATTCTTAATGGTTAAAAGGCAGATCAAAACTATTAAAGCACAAACAGGACCTAATAAATCAAGTAACCATGAATTTAAACCATGGTTTTACTACCAAAAAAAACATAGGTACTGTTGTAAAACCATGGTTTTGCCAACAGTTATCAATACGCCCAAAACAACTATGGGTACTACAGTTATAATAGAGTAAAACATTGTTAATTTTCGTAAGGGATAATGAAGTAGTGTAAATAACATACTTTGGACACGCCAAGGTCTCTCACCTGCCATACAGCGCTTTACTTTCGGCGGCATGCTCTATGTTGCGCGAGGAAATGAAATATGATGCGAAGAAATCCTTATCTCTTTATACACGGTCCTTTTCATTTCACATACAAACGGCAATGAAGAACACTAAAGCAACTACAAGATCAACAAAAGATTTGATAAGGGAGGAGTATAATTGTTTCAGTCACACCACTCGAGGAGCGTCAACCGGATCTTCATTAATGAACATTTGAGCATATGCTGACTGACAAAGGCGTTCCCCATTTTGTTGACTGACAAAAGTTTTACTTCACCTCTTAACTGTTGAATATTTGTCTTGTTGCACACTGCATTAGTCTGCACACGTTGGAATCAGGTAAAGTTGGCCACTAAAGTTTGATTGCTTTGTGCTCAATGAGTATACACTGTTACAGTAGATTAATGGTGTTAAAGTGTTTTTAATGATAATATGTTTTCTGTCATTCAGTTGGCCCACTTTACCTGAAGAATGGTATGCAGGGTGTGTAAATCACTGCAGCAAAACATGCAGCAGGCTTTATAAGAACACAACTACTCCTAATGACCTTTAATCTGTTTTTTTGTGTGTTTTGCCTGTTTCTATTAGGTGCTGAGGCTTAAACTATTGCCAAGTGAGAAATGTTAACCCAATAAGTATTCAGGAACAAGGTAAAAACTATAAAGTCTATAAAGTATGCAGCCGCCCTGGCTTACAGTTTTTAAATTAGGGCACTTTTTAGATGCATGCAGATTTTTTCATACTACAGTAGTAGGAAAGTAGGTGACTTCGAACACAGTTATAGTCCCTTATGTTACAGATACTTATTTTATATTATGACAGGTGTTTAGTGTAATTTCACAAACTTCTGCTCAGAAATGGTTTTATACAGATACAGATACGACACCCAGTATGGTGCACTATATAGGAGATGACCAGTGATTTCTGACAAAAAGTAAGCACAAAAAGTAGTATTTCACCTTTAATATATATTCCTTTTCTTACTCAGTAAGACAGACGTACATAGTTCTGTTTTAAAGACAAGCCAGTTCATTTCACAGTCAAATACATGACTCATCACAGTTTCTGATAAACAAGAAAAACAGGCCAGTTTGAGCCAAATGACAGCAGCCATATTTTGCCCATAATAGAAATGCATTAGAGCCTCTCTATGCATGTGTATTTATAGCTGAAAAATGCAGAAAATGTGTATTATGCAGCAACAAAGGAACAACACAAATTAGATTTTTTTTTTGGTATGCACCATGTGTTACCATTATAAAGACTGCCTAAGGATACTATAGTACTTACACTTATCTGCTTTTAAAAATACGCCCTTAAGAGAAATCAACTCCTGAGGGGCGTGACAGATCATAACAAGATCTGTACAGAGACACAGAGCTCAACACAGTGTCATTTACAGTGACAAAATCTCACTAATCTCCATCTGTGCATCATTTTGAATAACAAATCCCTCATAAATTTTCATGAAGGAAATAAAATGCTAATGCAATCTGATATGCTGTAATGATATAATTTCAGTTTACTTACATTATGCAAATGTAAAATACTGAAAAACATCTATTACAATCTTTGAATTTACTGAATCTTAATCTTCCAAGATTAGGTCAATCATTGGGGGTTTGGATAAAAAAAATCTGTATTTCTGGCTTTCAAAGCATATGCCATTTAGAGTCATTACATTTTATAGCTTAGAGATTTGGATGTAAATCAGTTACTTGGCAAATAATTAACAAACATTTAACACAAGAGCTTATGCTCTGTTATTCATCTAGCTAGTTGTCATTGCAAAAAAAAGGTGATCAGAACCTCAGCGTAGGGCCTTACAATATAAAATGGTTAGTTCTAGTCCCTAATTTCTGATTGGTCAATAGCTATGGGTGAACATAGTGCACCACTACTATTGCTATGAATAGGTCAGATGGGACTGTTGTCTTGCTATGCCTGAAATAGATGCCCGGAGGCATTGCAAACATGGTGGTGAAATGCACAGACTTCCATATTTGGACATTGATTTCCAAATTTGTATATATATATATATATATATATATACTGCCGCTCAAAAGTTTGGGATCAGTAAGGTAACGTCAAAATCGCCGGATGGCAAGCTGCACGTCAAGGGCGGGGTGACGTCAGGACCAGGAAGTGTATAAAGGGATCCTGGGACGCTAACACATTAGCTTAACACATTAGCTTAATTGCCGAAGCTGCGCCCAGGGATGCCGGGAGTATGGCAGAGAGACGCAGCGTCTCGTTCCCTTTCAGGTATATTAGATCCCATCCCCACAAAACTACTAAAATAAGTTTTTCCTGCAGTTTCGGAACCAGTGCTCAATATTATTAATTCATCCTTAGAACTAGGCTATGTTCCAGCAGCCTTCAAAATTGCAGTTATTAGGCCTCTCATTAAAAAACCTAATCTCGACCAGGGAGACCTATCCAACTTTAGACCAATCTCTAATCTCCCCTTCTTATCAAAAATACTGGAAAAGGTTGTGTCCAAACCACTACAGACATTCCTAGCGAAAAATAGCATTTATGAAAAATTTCAATCAGGATTCAGGCCCCATCACAGCACAGAAACAGCCATGCTCAGAGTGACAAATGACCTCCTTTTAGCATCAGATCACGGTGAAACATCTATTCTTATATTACTCGACCTCAGTGCAGCTTTTGATACAATAGATCATACAATCCTACTCGATAGACTGGAAAACCTTGTTGGCATTAATGGGCAAGCCTTAGCCTGGTTCAAATCTTATTTAACTGATCGCTACCACTTTGTCTATGCTAACGAGGTAATGAGGAAAAATCTTACTACTCTCAGGTAAAATACGGCGTACCACAGGGATCAGTTCTTGGTCTTATTGTCTTCGCACTATATATGCTTCCCCTCGGAGATATTATTAAGAAACATGACATCAACTTCCACTGCTACGCTGTCGATACCCAGCTTTATATTTCCTCAGAACCTAACAAACCCCACCGTTTTACTAAGCTAATAGACTGTATTAACGATATTAGAAAATGGATGGCAAACAACTTCCTTCTACTTAACTCCAACAAGACAGAGGTTTTGATTATTGAACCTAATAGCTCCAAACACGACACGATAGTCCACAACATCTCTATAGAAGGCTGCACCATTGTCCCTTCTTCCTTCAGGAAAAGAACCTAGGTGTGATTCTAGATAAGAACCTGTCTTTCGATGGTCACATTTCCAATGTATGCCTAACCGCATTTTTCACCTTAGAAATATTTCAAAGATGCCCACATGCTGTCTGTCTCGGATATAGAGAAGCTAATCCACGATTTATGACCTCCAGAATTGACTACTGTAATTCATTACTGGGGTGTCATGCAAAGCAAATAAATAAGCTTCAGCTGGTTCAAAATGTAGCTGCTAGAGTTTTCACTAGATCAAAAAAGTATGACCACATTAGTCCACTCCTAGCAACACTGCACTGGCTACCTGTAAAGTATTGCATACATTTCAAAATTCTGTTAATTACATACAAAGCCCTAAATGGCTTAGCACCGTTATACCTCCATGAACTACTATCAGCATACAATCCATCCCGAGCACTGCACTCACAAAATGGCGGGCTGTTAATAGTTCCAAGAATATCAAAAAAATGTAAAGGTGGAAGATCCTTCTCCTACTTAGCACCAAAACTATGGAATGACCTTCCCAGTAAAGTCCGGGACTCAGACACACTCGAACAGTTTAAAAGTAAATTAAAGACTTATCTCTTTAGCCTCTCGTGATTCACATAATCTCAGATCTAACTCTCTAAGGCCGCACAGTTAACTCCAACTGGAACCGTGCACACACACATACTACATACTGCATGTGATATCACATATAACTGCTTACATCTACATAGGAACGGCTGCTACGCTAATGCTATTCTGTTTTGTCCCCCTCTCTCTCTCTCCTCCTCTCTCCTTTTCTCTCTCTCTGAGGAATGAGTTCCAGCTGGCACAACACTGCCCCACCTGATGCCCATCCTGGTGCTGCTAAATGACAACTACCCAGGACAACCTCCTGCACCTGTTAAATTAAAATCAAATCTACCACATTATACTTAACATATAACATTTTTATTCACTCCCTAAAGTGAATTTTTGTATCCTACAATGTCTGTTTCTGTACCCTGTAAACTGCATAGCTAGTATATATATATAGAGAGAATAATCTACATGTTTGTAATAATCCAGGATCATAGCACTTGTGAATTATGCGA
>CM032818.1:13441951-13533079 GCA_019155185.1 Beaufortia kweichowensis | reverse complement strand
TCATTTTCAAAGTCTAGATTTTTTTCTCAGCGAAAACATGATTTATATGGTCTTGTTTTCCAGCTCATCTGCCTGTTTCCACCATCACCAGAAAGATCATACTTTGTTGGGGCACCCTTAGACTCAATGACAGCCTGTAGTCACCCTGTGTAATCTTCCTGTGAACTAGTGGATGATGTGAATCTAAACTAAAAATCCAATGATATATTGGAAAAGAAATATTATACTTCAAAGAACAGCTTGTCATTTGTTTCCCCCTAGTGGTGAAAACGAAATTTAACCACACTGATAATGAGAACACAGGTTCTAATTCATTTCCATTCAACCATTTTAATCTTGACACTAACATTAAACCCTTATATACTATTAAGAAAGAAAACAGTATTAAGAAAACTTAATTATTAAGTGAAATAGCTCATCAATTATTATTTTTTAATGTGTATTGAATTACTTTTATATATACAAAAAAATCTGAGAAACTATGAACAATCTGTCAACTCCAATAGTTTGTTTCTCAGTGTAAAAAACCTCCCGTGTTTCATACCAGGTGTTTAACTTTCACTTACTTTTGGCAAGCTGGATTATTACTGTTAACATCTCCTGGGTTTTGCCTTATATTTATTTTTCATTTGTTCTTGGGGTTATGAATCTATATTAGGTATGTTAGGTATCATATTTACTCTTACTCTTAATTAACTAACATCAAACCTCATATACTATTAAGAAAACAGTATTAAGAATTTAAATATAATAAGTATTTATTGAAATTAATATCATCATCAATTCAATTATTTGATATTAGTATTGTATAACATTTATATACAAAAAACCTAAACTATGTCAGTGAACATGTTTGGTTCTCAGTGTATTGTTTTGTTTCATACCAGGTGTTTAACTTTCACTTTCTTTTGGCAAGCAGGGAATTGATTTTTTGCATAGAAATAAATGAGCTGCACAATTTACTGATTTCTGATTGGTTTAGACGAGCTCAAGGTAAAGGTGTTTCTTCTGAAATTTGCCAGTTGTCCAGAGAAGACTGGATGACAAACATGATGGCTCTGATGTATAAACTTCTTGCTGTAGGAACATTCATGCTTATGGTTATTCCTTGCATTCAGACAGGTGAGAAAAATTATAAACAATTCGTTTTTGTTAAAGAACCGAACTACTGTTTTATGGTAAAGTACTTCGTTTTGTGTGTATGAGATGCCTTGACTTTTAATACAATTACATTAAAGCATGCTATAGTTATGTTTAGTGATCGTTCAGCCATTAAGATCATTTTTTGCCTTCTCTATGAAAGAGTGGGGTAAGTTTCACTAAAATATCTAATAAGCTAAAAAAACACACACAAATAAGTTAAAGTTTTAAAAACTCTTTGTGTACTGCTGAAATGATGTTAAGTATGATCTTCACAAAAATCTGATCTTCACAAACCACCTGATAAACACAATATTATATTTGTAAATGGACTAGTCCCATTTGCAAACAGAGGGTGAAGTCATTTTTGATTAGTATAACATTACATTGGTGAGCACCTTTCTGAATGCTGATTTTGGGTTAAGATATCAGATATTATGATTTGACTATATAAATGTTTATTATTAAAAACACGTATGTGTTCAAATGGAGTTGGACCCTCTCTTTGTCAGAACATTTGCATTTAAGTTAAACAAGTAATGAAAACCTTGAAAAACATAGTTACTCAAAATGGATAATATTAAAATGCACATACACATACAGTGCAGAAACAGTAAAATAGACTTCAAGGTTTAAAAACATGCCAGAATAAAGTAAAGTATGTATTTTATTGCATTGGTGTGTTGAAATTCAAAAATGCCTTCTAGATCAGTGCTTTATAGACATTTAAAACTGCATACATTTTAAATCTTTACTTATTTATAAGCATTACTAAGGCAACTAGTGCCCTTTTAATGATGTAATCTATTGTACATATTTACATGGTATATTTAGTAATAATAAAAACAGACACAAACTAAAATAATAAGGATTTTATATTTAAATTTAGGCATAAACTTTAAAAGTGTTGCAATGTGGGTATAGAGGAGAGATGTTTTGTCTTGTCCTCCATTTTGTATTGTAGTTTTGGTCTTTAGTTCTGATCTTGTTGTCACACGTAATCTAAACCGGTTCATCTGCGTATCACTGATTATTCTCACTACATACTCCTTGTGTTTCATGTGTTAGTTGGCTTACTGTTGCTTTTTGTGCTCTGGAATGAATTTTGCGATTGTGATTTGTTTTTTGTGAAGGGACCTTATATAGTTTTTTTGAACACTGATACATGTAATTTCTGTTATGTTCATTTCTCAAAAATGATTTTTCAGGAACTCATTCTATTGTGACCTTTTACACTCAACTTGACGGATCCAGACAGGAATTCTACGCTGTAACTGAAGTGGACGGGAAGGTGGTTTTTTCCAATGACAGTACAACCAAGAGTCTGACTTACAAGCAGGAGTGGGTAAAGAAGCTTATGTCTGATGAAAGATGGAAAGAGGAATTTCAAAACAGAGAAAAAATGCAGAAGATATGTGAAAAAAATGTCCTCACTATGAAGCGCCATATTGTCTTAAAAGAAGGTAAGTTAAAACACATGAACTGAACTGAAACAACAAACAATTTACAGAAAAAGTGGAAATTTTCCCTCTCTCTTTTTCTCTCTCAGGTATGCAGACTTTTCAGAGGATGTTTGGCTGTAAATGGAATGATGAGACAGAAGATGTAGAGGAATTTGACACATATGGTTACGATGGAGAGGATTTTATTTCACTGGATATACAAGAGAAGAAATATGTTGCTTTTTCACCACAAGCATTGCATACAAGAGATATGTGGAACAGAGACAGACCCCAGCTTGAATTTTTAGTAAACTATTACAGTAAGGATTGCATTTTTTGGCTGAAGGAGATTTTGCTCTTGCGCAAAACGGAGGTTGGAGGTAATGTACCTTTGAAGAGATTAAATCACTTTGAAAACAGATGGCTGTGAGACAAATAGTAGCATGATTTTGACATTAGTTTTCAATAAAAATTACACTGTGATACAAAACAATGTTTTAAGATCATTTTAAAATATAAAACTTAATCATTGAAAAACAGTAACCAAGACACTCTGTTGCTTATAGTTCAAGTAATGTTTTTTGGCATGGTATGTTTTCTTGTTTAACAATTGTAGTCTAGTGTAACATCAATAAGCAAAGACAAGTAATTGTTTTATAATATCACAGCTTTTAGTAATTAACGATCTTGTGTTGAAGTGTTTTGGAAACAACAAAAACAGGAATCATTTACATGCTTGTTCTATTTGTGTTCCCTCAATCATTTTTCTTCAAGTCTCTCCTGATGTGTCTCTGCTAAAAAAGGATCCCACTTCCCCAGTGGTGTGTCATGTCACAGGCTTCTTCCCACCACTTAATATCACTTGGACCAAAAGTTCAAAAAGCATGAATGACAAAGTGGAAAATGGAACACTTCTGCCCAACGAGGATGGAACATTTCAGCAAAGTGTCACCCTCAATATTCTTCCAGAGGAGTGGGAAAGGTCCACATACTACTGTAATGTAAGAGGCAATGGTGTGGATAAGAACATCTGGAAAGATGTGAGCAAACATGACAGGGAGGTCAAAAGTAACTATGGTAAGTTATATTTATAGCAATAACATTATCTTGAAAAATATCTCTGACTTACAAATATCCTTGTTCTTAAAGAAATATGGTATAAAAGAAAGGAGATTGTTCTGCCTGCGGCTGCGGCTATTGTTAGTGCCATTATTATTATTGCTGCTTGGATGAAATGCCGCAACAGATCCAGATGTGGTAAGTCTCTCAGTTTATACAGATATAAATTTACATCAGACATTTTTATGATCAATGTACTAATAAAGTATATGTACTGCATGCTTGAGAAAAAGAGAAAAATTAGGTAAAATTCTTTAAGTCTTTGTTAAATGGCACTCCAAAAGCGTGAACAATGTTTAAAAAGCAATTCTGCGGTGGCTAAAATTATATGTTGTTCTTTTTCTTTAGAGAAAACTAACCTTGTTTCAGGTAATTCTGAAGCCTCTCAACCCCTGGTGAATGACTCCGCAAGACCTGGTGCCAAGAATAACTTACCAAACATTGTAGTTTATAACGAGATTCTTATGTAGCTGGATTCTTACCTCCTGGGTTTTGCCACCTTTATATGCTGCCTATATATATATATATATTGCTTATTAGGGTTAAAAAATATAGAATTTTACTCTTGATAGTTTGTAATTACTTTTTTGCAGTTTTGCTATGACTGCAACTATTTACACAAACATCCACTTTAATTTGTCTTTACAGTTTTAAAATGTTAAAATGCTGTCTGTAACTCTTGTTTGGTGTTATGGTATATTAAAATATATATTTTATTTCTGTCCTAAGAAAATTGTCTGTTTAGTTTCATTCAATAGGCCATGAACATTAATAAAGTACAGTTTCATTTCTTTTGAAAGTTTGAGTATATTTGTTTCATTTTATTTAAGGAATATTTACCATCAATGTGACGAAAGACAGATAAGAAGAAAATAGAAACCTTTTTAAAAAATCTTTTTACAAATATCTGGCATCAAGTGTGCGTAATTGAAATGAGAAAGTAGAAAAGGTTCACTTGTGTAGATTTCTAAGCAGTTATGAATGTGAGCCTTATGAACATCTGTACATGTTTTTGATGTTCCTTCCATCTCCAAACTCCATTAAATGCTAAAACATATATTCTTTATTATAAATTAATATTGACACTTCTGTCTTGTTTTAAACCTGTCATAGTTTCATTCTCATCAAACAAACTTCCCTTTAATAGATATAATTGAATACATATAATATTGATTCAAAATCTTGCAAAATCTTCCAAAGTCTTGGAGGTTCTTAAAACTTCCATGACCCAAAAAATATTTTTTATTAATATTGCAAAATATTACTTCTGACTGGTAACACTATCCTTTAGACTGCATCCAGTGTTTGAGGTTTACTAGAGCTTTTATCCGATTGGTCCTCTCTGCTATAGTGGGCGTGGCCATGATTGCTGTAGTGGTTTATGACATCAGATCCAGAAGAGATCAGAGATCAGACCTCAGACTCTGACTGATGCACGTGACAATAAACTTCTGCTTGTTTTGTTTTAAGATTTTTAAGCAATAATCAAATATGGAGTAATTTAAAAAATATTATACAGTCAATGTCAATAAATAATTTTACATAACACATGTATATATGTAATGTTGTATAGCTAATAAAGTATTTTGACACAACCAAATTTTAGCTAAAGTGTTTAGAATATATCCTCTTATTTAATCAAACAGGATTTATTGAAAATCATCAGTCTTTCTCCGATATTCATAAACTTGTTAACATACGGTATATATCTTACATACCATATCTTTCTCTGCACCCAGAGGATGTTATCTGCTTGGATGTGGAGATGGAATGGCCATATTTGTTTGCGTTCTTAAAAAGTTTGCTTTTGGTAATATTTCAATTCTTGGGTTAAATTATTATAGCACTCCCCTTCAACATCCATTCAGACTAATTATTATGGATCTCTGTCTGGGATGTTCACTTTTTTTACAGCTTTTGTCACTGCGATTGAGACTCTTTTGTCAGCTCTAAAAACAAAGAAATCTTTTCAAAGAATTAAAAGAGAAAGGGACATTGTGTGTCTTTATACAGTACACAGTTTGCTTTACATCAGTGACCCTATATCTAGTTGTCCTTTTGTTATATCATTGTTAAATTGGTTTAGCACCTTCTCAAATTAATTTTCAAAAAGTTCAATGTTTTCCAATTAATTTGGCCTTAAATTGAACTCTTTCATTTATCTCTAAATGGCTTTAATTATTTTATACATATGACATGCTTTCTCCCAGCTTTAGTGTATTCTCTGGGAGCTTCTTGATTCACATGCTTCTCCTAAGACAGTGAGCAGCTTCTGGTCTTCTGCGTAAAGCTGGTATGTTTTTCAGATAGGCTGCTACTGTGGAATCATCTGGATAAAAAGAGAAGAAAATCAGGGATAAATCTGTGTGCTACGTGTTAGAACCATCCATCAGCCCAACGAAGTATACCAATGGCGCGGGCGAAGATACTTTCATGTTTGGTCTAAAGCTTTATTGATGTATCAATGTTTCAGGTGTGTTTGGTGATCCAGATGAAGTGAAGAAAGTAATGGAGGGAGATTCTGTCACTTTAAACACTGATCTTACTGATATACAGAGAGATTATCACATACTGTGGATGTTTGGAGCTCAAGAGACTCGTATAGCTGAAATCCATATACAAAGGATTGATATGTATCGCAGTAATGAGATGTGTTCATTATCATCAACCCTAAATTGTTCCTTGTTGTGTTCAGTGATGAATGCGTCACATGTGACTCTCTCCTGGTATAAAGGAAACAGTTTATTGTCCAACATCAGTGTGTCTGATCTCAACATCAGACTCTCTCTATCTCTGGAGGTGGAATATCAGGATACAAACACATACAGCTGTGTGATCAACAATCCCATCACAAACCACACACAACATCTCAACATTAATCAACTCTGTCAGCCGTGTTCAGGTAAGATAACTTTTACTTCCTGTCATTGTAAAACCAGGTTAAACTTGCATTGGTTTAAGTGAACATCAACATATAAGGGTTGTTTTCTCCTCAGCCCACATGCCCTGTTGCAGTTTAACCGAGACTGTGACTCGATTGGTCAGACTGTGACTCCTAAAGATAAATGAGTTTTGTTGGAGACAGTCGATCCTGATTCGATCCATGTGCCACTTCCAAAAATTAAATTGTTTTACGTGAGTTTAAATAAAAGTTATACTATAACTTATTTCTGTTATCAAAGTGAGAAAAGTGAGAAAATTAGATTATAAGCATCTTGATGTGCATGTTTTATATGCAATAAAAATGTTGAAATAGCTCAGTCTAGCCTGTAAATTTATAAATAAACATCATCAGCTTCACAATGAAAAAGGGTTTTGTGACTCGGACACATGGTTTAAACTTTAATCTTTAGCCAAACCCTTAAAGTTCTCCCTTCAGTTTGTAATGGGCTATACACACTGTTTCTTCCTGGTTTTAGATAAGCCAGTTCATCTCAAATCATCTGTGAATGTCTTTCTACACTCGTTGTCTTCAGGATTTATCTGAAGTGAATATTAATGACGTTCACCTGTTTATTCAGGCAAACTCTTCATCCAGCAAACGGGAAAGATGATTTAAGTTGGACATATCCAGTTATATATAAAAGTAAGTAAAGATGTAATCAAATAAATTAAACTTTGTCTATTTAACTGCTAGAGTCTTAAAATTCTCCAATTCACAGATTTTAAAATACCACAAAATTACTGGAAGTTTATGAGCTGGCTTATTTTTTATGCAATTATGTACGTATTAATACAAATATATACATCTCACAACAGTGATAAAAGAAAAAGGGTATAGAGAGTAAAAAAACAAAACATGTACATGGGTAAAAAGATTTATGCCAGGGATAAAAGAAAAATGTAAACTCTTGATTATTCACATTAAAGTTTAATTGCAAACGTTTGTTCATTTTCCAAATTCGTTACAAGTTCAGTTTTTCAATATTCAGGACTGGGACTAAAAGTTGACTTTCTCACCACACATCATCATTGATGCACAGATGATTTTATAACACCATTTATCTATTTTAAAACACTGTATGTGTGATGATGCTGAACCTAAACAGTCTGGCTTATCAGAGAAAAAAGTCCAAAATCAACATTATAAAAAATAAGATGGATAGCTGGTTTTAGTTGGTTAAGTAGGATAGTTTTTGGAGGTGACCTGCTAAAACTAGTAAACACCAGCACCAGGACACCTGCAAGACACCTGAAGAAGAATGAATACAAATATCATAACGCATTGAAAAACTCCTTAAACTCAAGATGACCAGTTCGTCCTAAACTTAAATCAATAAACTGAATTAATAAGTATTTTATATAGCATCATGATATTAATGTGACAGAGGACGTTAATACAAAAAGTGAAAAAACTGAATGCTGAATCTTCCGACAGTAAACGTTTCTGTCACAGTGGCTTCATTATTACTGTGAAAGTGTCGAAAGAGAAGTAGATGAAATAAAGTAATAATCTGTTGTTCTCTAACATAATCTAATAATAGTTTATATTGTTTTTGTTTGCTACCAAAATGTAACCTGTGTGACCCCAAAATATATTTGTGAGAATTTGCATATTTTGTGGTGCAGACAGTTTTCATTTCTCTACAGAACATTTCCAAGAGCTGTCTCCTTATTGAACTCTCTATATTTACTGCACAATTTGTAAACATTTTTTTTGCCATCTGTAAATTATGTTCATAGTGCATCCCTATGCCATCTGTATATGTTTATAGTACATCATATCTGTCACACCTGTAAATAACCTTAACCTCTGTTTATAATCTGTAAATAATCTTAATAATCTGTAAATAACCTTAACCTCTGTTTATAATCACTGAAAATAATGAATATGTAAATAATCTTAGCTCATACAGTGACTGTTTGCATTAGGTTATTTCAGGAGCAAACAGCAGCTTACAGCAGACATGCCTTCTTTTAGGTAAGAAAAGTGAAAATATTTCAGAATGATAACACAGAGACAACTTATTCAACACTTTAAAAAAAAGGTTTAAATATCAGCCATAAATGAGGAAAACGTCTCCTTGAGAGCCCTAGATTTGGGCTAAGCCCCGAATGCCTACATGACATGTCTGGCTCCCCCTGTCTCACAGTGGATAACTGTTTTGTCTAAGGACTTTTATTTTGTACTCTGTTAATCTACATCCGGTTTGAATAAAACGGCGCAACACTCAAACTGGATCTTTCGCCATCACGAACATTAGCATTAAAAACTCTGGACTTTATAAATAATAATGAGCAACAGAGGAACTTCATACAAAATATGAAATGTTACTGTCTATGGTGAGTTTAATCATAATATCATTCACACACATTGTTTGTTAATGTTGTTCAATGATTTTTCTGTATCTTGTTTGGATCAAGACAACACTGTTTTTATAAGACATCTCATGTGTTCAATAATGATATTGCATATCTATTTTAACATCATCCTTTTTTTAACATTTACTGCTGCTGCTCGTGTCTGCAATCTTTACTTTTGTTGCTGCAAATATTATCTACAAATACTGATTTCGTTTTAAAGCTAATATTAAAATGAGTCACTATCAATTTAATATGAATCTGAAGTTCAGTTCAAATTTAATTGAAAAGTAAACGTTGTTAAGCTAAACAATATTATAAAAAAGGATAAATTGGAGTTTATGGTCTGTTGATCAGGTCAGATTTAACAAATATATCTGGTTGTTTGTAGAGAAAAGCCTGTCAGAAAACACAGACCATCTCTTACAGGTCACTAAATAATAAACTGACATTTATTTCACATTTATCAGCAGTATTAACTTCCTGCTTGTCTACTTCCTGTCCGATCATATTATTAAGTTTAATGTTTTTAATTGATGTTAAAATAGAAGTAAAGCTAAACTTCCTACATTTAGTTTTCTACATGTTTTAACATTCGTTTACAATCAAAGTTCTCTTTGATTTATTTTTTATTTACTTTTAATGTTTTAAAGACATTTAAACACATGAACACTAGATGGCAGTGTTGTTACAGTCATTGACTCCAAAAGATCATAATGTAAACAGTCTTCATCTGTACAGACAGGATTGATCACATGTGATCATAATAAATCCATTAATTAATTAATAATAATAATGCAGTCCCCTAAAAAAGGCGATAAGATCAATCGTTATAAATAAACACATAACAGATTAAACTGGTGTTTTAGTCTCTTCGTGTAAACCAGTGAAATCTGTTTAAAAGAGTTCACACTGATGTTTTAACGTTGAATCCTTCAATAATGTCCAGTGATTCATTTTCACTAATACTGTTATGTGATTGGTCCTCTCCGCTTTGGTGGGCGTGGCCATTACTGCTGTAGTGGTTTATGAAATCAGATCCAGAAATGTTGTACAGAAGCAGAAAGATTGCACAGCACACCTCCATAAAAAAATCTTCATAAATTGAAAAATAAATGTCTTTAGTCCAGTGCTCTTTTGTCAAACTTGTGATTCAGAATTCTCATGCTTGTCAGGTTTCTGTAAAAAAACACACACATAAAACCAGTCACTATATAAGAAATCTAATGACATTAACCGGTTTTCAGAAATATTATTTGTACAATGCATTACACGTTCATTTGGCATTTAATTTACTGACACATACCAGATAATTGTTTTTCTGATCCATAAGTGTCATCTCTGCTTTGAAAAGAGAAAAAACTGTAATTAAAAAGTTTCAATATTTCCTCTGAAGTTATTTTAACTTTTATCAAACACATTTAAAATAAATTCTTGTAATACTTGCCATCTTGATTTGCTGGTTTATTGTTTTTACAGTGTATGACAACTGCTGCTGCTGCTGCAATCAAGATCACAACCGTTACTCCGATGATCACCATCACATCATAATGTAAACCAATCTTGACAGGACCACTAGAACCTAGAAATCATGGAACAAGCAGATGTGTAAGTAAATAAAATCTAATACAACTATATAGGACTGTATAGGACATTTCTTAACACTGAACACAACAACGTACATTTTGAGCTTGATGATCTTTCTGATGAGGAACAGTTTGAAGGGTTACTGCCGATGACAGGAACAGGCAGACGAGCTGAAAAACATGAAAGAGAAATTAAAGTATTAGTAAAAACCGGATGATAAATCTGTATATTTCCAAAAAGTGGCATGTGAAATAGAATGACTGTGACCAAAGTGCAGCCTGATATAAACAAGAGTTTTTCATAATATTATGAGTTTGAAAACAGACAAGATCAAGCAGTTTACAGAAGATTTACACATGGAAATGTATTGAAAGGTGAAGAGCCACCAGTATGTGATGTTTGTAAAACCCTGTTGACTATAAAACATTTACTTCTGGAGTGTCATGCTTTAGATGATGTTAGGCAACATTTCTATTCATAAATTTCATTAATGGACATTTTAAAAAATAAATCTTCTGGGAAAATTTTAGGTTTCTAATTGAATGTTAAAATGAAAGATGTTTATCATTTTTATTTATGTGCTATTTAGTTTATTTATCATTGTTTTTCATTTCTACATTGTTATAAGTGTTTAAGTTGTAATACTTTTGAATTTGTCATGGTAATAGCCCTTGGTGCTAATATGGTGATAAATGCAAACAAATAAATAAATGAAAGTATGAGTATATGTTTTAGGAACAATTGATATGTTGTCTAACCTCCTGCTTACCGACAATGAGCTCTGTGTTCTGAGATTTTAAGTTGTGACTATTCTGTCATACGTGTCTATACTGATTTCTGACTGAGCGATGTCAGATGTGTAGATGTGTAGTTTATATTGCTAAACTTAAACATTTTGAGGCTTCAGACTGCGCACAGAATGGTAAACCAGTGAAAATGCAGAAAGTGTAATGCAGTAACCACAGTTTAACCATGCTATTTGTAGTAAAACTATGATTCAATCCAGCTGAAAAAAATGTGGTTTGTTCCCCTCAATGTTTAAGACGTGGTTATAGACTCACCAAAGACAGTAACATTGAAGGTCTTGTATGAAGTTCCTCTGTTGTTAATGATCTCTAGTTTATAAAGTCCAGAATCTGTGATTCTGATGTTTCTGATGATCAGAGATCCAGTCTGATTGTCCAACTTCAGTCTCTTTCTGAATCTTCCACCATCAGCATCATTATGTACAGACCATTCATTGTACTTTTTATAGATTTCAGCTATACGAGTCTCTTGAGGTCCAAACATCCAGAGTATCTGATCATCTCTCTGTATCTCAGTAAGTTCAGTGTTTAGAGTAACAGAATCTCCCTCCATCTCTGACTTCACTTCATCACCAAACACACCTGAAACACAGATCACAGACCACTCGGATCAGAAGTGGTAAATACAGGTGTAAACGGATAACAGGATCTAAAACGTTTTGAGCTTGTCCACTTTCGACCACTTCCTGAGGCTTTTGTAGTGTAGATGCTTATGTCGAACGCATTTAAACAGAAGATGGTGGACAAAGAGACGGATTAAACCACCAGGTGTGAAATGTGTCTCTCTTGTCCATTTGCGATCCGATCGACCAAAATGCATCTTAACACCAGGTTTAAACATGGCAAAAGAAACACAAACTTTTAAGAATAGACTTCAGTTCCTTTTAAATACAAAATCTCTACAAAAGAATATCATCTATAATCAGTATATAATTCACACAGGAGCCTGAAACACTTGTTAAAATACTGGAATATAGATCAAATAAATCTATATTAAACACTACTTTATTTGATTATCACAATGTAAAGAAGTGAGATGGCTGTTAAATGATTAATGGAAAATGTGTGTGTTGTTGACAGAACCTAAATGAGCACAATCTAACCACAGAGACGTGGATGATTTATCCTTCACACCTCTCCACAATAAACAGCTTACAAAAACACAATAAAAACAAAAGGTTTCTTGATACAATAGATCATACAATCCTACTCGATAGACTGAAAAACCATGTTGGCATTAATGGTCAAGCCTTAGCCTGGTTTAAATCTTATTTAACTGATCGTTACCAATTTGTGTATGCCAACGATGAAAAATCTTACTACTCTCAGGTAAAATACGGCGTACCACAGGGATCAGTTCTGGGCCCAATTGTCTTCGCACTATATATGCTACCCCTCGGAGATATTATTAAGAAACATGACATCAACTTCCACTGCTACGCTGACGATACCCAGCTCTATATTTCCTCAGAACCTAACAAACCCCACCGTTTTACTAAGCTAATAGACTGTATTAACGATATTAGAAAATGGATGGCAAACAACTTCCTTCTACTTAACTCCAACAAGACAGAGATTTTGATTATTGAACCTAATAGCTCCAAACACGACACAATAGCCCACAACTTCTCGATAGAAGGTTGCACCATTGTCCCTTCCTCCTGCCAGTCAAGAACCTAGGTGTGATTCTAGATAAGAACCTGTCTTTCGATGGTCACATTTCTAATACATGCCGAACTGCATTTTTCACCTTAGAAATATTTCAAAGATCGCCATATGCTGTCTTTCTCTCGGATATAGAGAAACTAATCCATTCTTTTTATGACCTCCAGAATCGACTACTGTAATTCATTACTGGGGGATGTCATGCAAAAGCAAATAAATAAGCTTCAGCTGGTTCAAAATGCAGCTGCTAGAGTTCTCACTAGATCAAAAAGTATGACCACATTAGTCCACTCCTAGCAACACTGCACTGGCTACCTGTAAAATACCGCATCGATTTTAAAATCCTGTTAATGACATACAAAGCACTAAATGGCTTAGCACCTCTATACCTCCGTGAACTATTATCAGCATACAACCCATCACGGACATTACGTTCACAAAACAACGGCTCTTAATAGTTCCAAGAGTATCAAAGAAATCTAAAGGTGGCAGATCTTTCTCCTACTTAGCTCTAAACTATGGAATAACCTTCCCAGTAAAGTCCGGGACTCAGACACAGTCGAACAGTTTAAAACTACATTAAAGACTTATCTGTTTACACTTGCATTCACATAATCTTTGACCCAACTCTCTAAGGCCGCAATAGTTAACCTCAACTGGAACCGGGCACACACACATAATTCATACTGCATGTGATATCACATAAAACTGCTTACCATCAACATAGGAAATGGCTGCTACTAATTCTGTTTTGTCCTTCTCTCCCTCCTCCTCTCTCCTTTTCTCTCTCTCTCTCTCTCTCTATCCCCTACTACCCCTTTCTCCGAGAGGTATCCTGAGGAATGAGTTCCAGCTGGCTAACACTGCCCCACCTGATGCCCACCCTGGTGCTGCTTCATGACAACTACCCAGGACAACCTCCAGCACCTGTTATATTAAAATCAAATTTACCACATTACACTTAACATATAACATTTTCTATTAACTCTCTTATAGTGAAGTTCTGCATCTTATAATGTCTGTATCTGTATCCTGTAAACTGCATAGTGAGTTATGGATGCGATCAATGGCAATTTGTGTCCCCTATTCCGGATTGCACATGCTACGGATTGCACCTATAACACGTCATGTCAGGGGTTTTTTTCTCTCCTAAAGAGTTTTTTTGAATCCCTGACCACTGACTGCTATGTCATTACATGTAAAGCTGCTTTGATACAATGTCCTTTGTGAAAAGCGCTATACAAATAAAATTGAATTGAATTGAATTGAATTGATCTGTTTAGAATACTACTCAAAAATAATACTCTTAATATTATTCATGAATGCATCAACACAGGAAAGTTTTTATTTGATTTCTGTTTTACTGAGCATGTCAGGTGGTTATTGACATGACATGGAGGACCGTAGGTGGATGATGACATCCACTTCCATTGGCTGAATCTATTTCGCTAAAGCCACTAAACTCACCACAACTCAACCAGTCAGTCTGTCAAAGATGTCTGTGTGCTGTTTCCTCTTATTTCTCATCTGTATACATGGTGAGTTTTTACTATAAGTTACACTGTCTTTGATTATATTTCTATCATGACATATTTGTTACTATATGATATGATCATTTTAATGTTATTTACACATTACGAAAAGTGAAAGCTGATTTGAAATGACCGAAACCACTTCCTGTTCTCAGACACATGCTCTGTGAAAGTTTACAAATACATTTACTTTATGTATAAATGTTTCAGGTGTGTTTGGTGATGAAGTGAAGTCAGTGTCAGTGATGGAGGGAGATTCTGTTACTCTAAACACTGATCTTACTGACATACAGAGACGTGATCATCAGATACTCTGGAGGTTTGGACCTACAAACGCTCGCATTGCTGAAATATATAAACAGAACAACCCAGTGTATGACAACATTGAGAGATTTAGAGACAAACTACAGCTGGACAATCAGACTGGATCTCTCACCATCACAAACATCAGCATCATAGACTCTGGACTTTATAAACTGACTATGATCGGAGATGGAGGAACTTCATACAAGACATTCACAGTCTCCGTCTATGGTGAGTAAATTTATCTAAAGCGAATGATTAAGTTTACATTTATTCATTTAGCAGATGCTTTTATCCAAAGCATAAAGCATTTTGTCAATGAGTCGACAATATACAAAACTATGTTTGCTTTTAAGACTAGAATTGAAAACAAGTTGGATGGATGTGAAACAGGTGCGTTTTCAGTTCAGTATAATGCTTTCATACTTTACATGTTTATATTTTCTGTGTTATTGTTTATGGTGAGTCTGGCAGTGTTATTTGTTGCCAGTGTAACTTTTTTACAATAAAATATGATTTAGGTAATGGCACAAACAAGCTCTTACTGGGAAGTTTTCTTTTCTGCATTGCTCATGTGATTAAACATTTCCTTCCTGTTGCTTTCTGTTCATATTACTAGGTCTAAAGATTTTTATTTAGATTTAAATATCAGGTCCTTCAAAAGTACATAAAGATACACAAACAAAGCTAAATGAATTGACAACAGAACAAGCAGGAGCATCATATGGTCTAGGAGAATTTGGGAAAAGGGTGTTTTTAATATATTACTTTAATAATTATTGAGAGACCTTTTTTTTAGACCAATAAATTCAAATATAATAAAAATTCATATAAAAAAGTCATATAACTAATAATCAGTTTTTATATCACTGGACCAGTAGGTGATGCTATAATTTGTGTCCACAACCAATCAACATGTTTGGATTTTTTTTCAGCTCGTCTGCCTGTTCCTGTCACCACACATCTCAACATCACTGATGTCTGTCAGACGTGTTCAGGTATGTCAACAGTTTTATATATATATAACGTTTATCGTTAAGGAGGTGATCAGTGGCCTTGTATTTAGTCATTTATTATTCACACTGACTATAATCTATTGTGTTGTTTTGGCATGTTTATTCTCTATAGACCCTTCAAACCAGTGCTGTTGTTATACTGAAGCCATCATCCGATTGGTTATCTCTGCTCTGGTGGGCGTGGCTACTGTTGTAATATTGGTGGATTATTTTAGATCGATCAGAGAACTGAAGAGGAGAGAACAGACATCAGCATCAGTCCCTGACTGATGTAAAATATATTTTTATTAGTTGATCGTTGTTGAATCAGTGTTTGTCAAACTTTAAAGATATAGTTTAGACAGATTTATGATGTATTTTGATTGTACAATAATGTGTGGTACAATAATGTTGTACAATAATGTGTGTCAAATAAATCACCTCCAGCATCGACAATGTCGCTGATCATTACTTGGTTTGTAATTAAAGTTAATGAAGCAGAGAAAACTGAACATGTTTGAAAAAGTCAATCCATAGCTGTGCTGGGGTTAAAACTGACATTTACAATAACAACAGTTGTCTGCTGTATTGTCTGGGTATAGGCATATACCACAGCCTCCTAACCTTCCAAAACAATACAAACCACAAAATATTAATCAGAATTGACATGCACATTTATGTGTTTCTATTTATACTTGATAGTAGATTTGTAATAGTAGATGTCAGCTTGTACAAGTATTTTCATTCACATTCCTCAATAAAACATTCCTCCGTTTTAGCCACTAAGTTACATCCTGAAAATGCATTAATTACACTCACACAGTGTCTGTTACACTGTAATCCATTCAAATAAAACCAATGCTTGTAAAATAATTGCACAATCCATCTCTTTACCTGGCAAAGCAAATAACAACAGCATCTTAACATTAGATAAAATATTGTGATTTACTTTAAATTCATGGTAAAGAAGTGTTGATCAAAAGCATTTCAGTCTGAAAAACTAATATAGTGCATAATTGTTCTGTCATTGCAAACTAAACAATAACACGATTCCATGGGCATTCCATGCAAATCTTAAAATCAATCGTCGTTCTCCCACATTACTATACTTTAAATACTGAATTATACACGCGGGCGTGTAAGGAGTGCTCCACAAGCAATGATGATTCATTGTGATTCATATTCTGCTTTTAAAAACACAGAAATACCATCACATGCTCTACAAAGCCATAACAAAAGCATCAGTCAGATGGCAGATGCACATGGTAATAGTGTCCATAACTCTGACATCATACTGTAGGAATGTAGTTTTGTCCTGTAATGAAACCGCTCCTGACTGGCAAACTCTCTGATTGTAAAAAGTCTCTGATTGTAAATAACTAGGGATGAGCTTTTGTGTTGTGTGCGCGAGCTTTTGTGTTGTGTGCGTGCGCGCGCACTCAGGGACAGACAGGGACATTTCGCGCATGATGGATAAAAATGCAGGTTAATGTCTAAATAGGCTATTATCGTAAATTAGAAATGGTTGGACAGTTAAAATGCGCAAGATAACGTTTATTTAGCATTAATAAACAGGACATGTATTTTCTTAATTTCTCCAGTACCAAAAGCAGAACCGATAGCGTCAGAGCTTATCAATACTTCGGTCTTTCATAATTTAGCACCGGGGCTAGTTATTTAAATTAGTTTCCATTATATTTATATATTATTATTCTTACATTATTTAATTCCGTCCTTTCTTAATATTAGTTATGTTTTTATTATATTTTAGAATTTTATTTTGCACTCTTATTTATTTTATCTCGGTTATTTAACCGAGAGAGACTTTTATTGTGAAAGGCGGCTTGACGGAAGTGCTCGGAGCACTGAAGGGAGGATGTCACGAATGCAGAGAGAGCGCCTGAGCGCGTAGAAGACAGTGTTGTTAGATTAAAGGATACTTTCAAGTGAATTTAGTCACTTTTGGTTGTTTTATTTAGCAGTATTTTGTTTTGTTTTGACTTTGTTGTTTGGCACCTGGTTGGAAAGGAGAACAAGGTAGTCATGTACGCACTTTATATACACGTATATGTATAGCGTATTGTGTCTCTACACCTGTTTTATGTGTTTGATTTATTTACAAGTCATTTTATGTTGTTTAGGATGAATGTCGCTGTAAGCTCGATTGTTTTTGCTTTATTTGTATGGATGTGAATTCATTACAATTTCCAATATTGTTTATTCATCTGTTACGGTGTTGTGAAATCTATAAGGACAATAAACATATTAAGGAAGACAGTACAAACATCAGTGCACGAGTTAAATCCTTTATTCTTCAACCGGGCTGTTACACCGATGTCTTTCCGATGTATATTTTAAGCAAATACTTTGTGTTATCGACTCAGTTTATGCCCCAGTCTATCACGGACACAACTGCCGTTAAAGTCTATTACTGCACTCACTGGACATCACTACAAAACACCACGTGAAATAATGATAATGAATAATGTCAGTAAATAACATCAGTTTAACTGGTAATTCGGTTTAATGGTAAATGAACAATATTGCATTAGCAGCTGTAAATACAGAGAACTCTTGACGCTGTCAAAGCCTCAGTGCATAAATGAATTAAACCGCATAGTTTTGCAAAAAAAAAAAGGCTTTCTTACCGTCTGCAATCCCCTGTGAGAGCAGCACACAAAGCGTTATTAGTGTACTTGATGATGACATCTTGGATGTCCTGAAGATGTAGTTCTCTCCAAGGCGACATGCAGCTGCTTTTCTACCTGAGCTGTACAGTTCTGCTTATAAAGGGAACAACGAGAGATTCCGTGACGTTTCTCTTGTCACTTCACGTGAAGTCACTTCAAGCCCTTTGCCCCACCCATTGAATCAGTGAACTTGCTCTTGTTTGTTAGTCATACCGTAATACTAGTCTTGTTTATACTTTTACACACATTTAAACTTATTTTGTGTAATGTAAAATGTTGCCAGCATTGATTAAAAACCATTTCCGGTGACGATAAGTCTTGTGCTACTTCAAACTCAAAACGAATCTAGTGTTGCTGCGCAAAGCAGCAAGTCAGAGCTTTCTTTGACTGTAAGGGATATCATTCAAACTTTGTCCCAACTAGCAACTAGCATGGCATGAAATACCTTTGCCATTTTTCAATCATTATCTGTGGCAACATAATACTAATAATAATAATAATAAAAAAATCATCAATTGCAAACATTATGGACATTCTTTGAGTTTTCAGAGTTTCCAAAGAGGACTTAAATGCACCATATGGTTCTAAATATGCATCCAAGCACATCTCTCCACTTTTACATATTGTGTGAACAAAAGTGGTCTAACTGCACAATGTTGCCCTGAGGCAACAAACAAAAAAATAGTTTTAATATAAAAATAAAAACAAAATATGTATTTAAACGATCAAACATACTTTTTTACATACGGATGTACATGCATATATTTTTTATATAAAGTTGTTTTAATTTAAACATGTTAAAGAGTAATAATTATCTTACCAATTGAAGGCAATGCGTCCCATGTGGCTTGGCTTTCAGTTTCAGAAAGGAGTGCCCCTCCCCCAAACAAAAGACCACAAACACCTCAGCCCCTCATTTTATTGGACAGACATGTCAGGTTATATTACACATATATTTTTTTTTTATTAAAAAAATTAAAGGGGCGTTGTGAGGTCCAAAAAGGCACTTTGTTGCCTGAGGGCAACAGCATGCCATAGAGGGTTAAAGGTGTTTATTAATATTAGCATTCGTAGCATTCGGTGGCTGATTGACTCGACTTGACTTGCCTGAATGACTGTACGTTCTCTGAGTCATGCGTTATAATGATACCATGTAAATAAATGAGTCATACATTAACCAGTTTTTGTATTTAAGGATAAAAAGAGCGATAATGCCCTATTATGGAGGACCAAATCATTTAAATGTATCCAAAACAAGTATTGGACGTGTGTGCAACGAGCATATCAACAGTGAGCGTTTTTCATTAGTTGGTCTGTATATTGCAGTTTGCAACACGTAAACCTGTACAGTCTAAACATACTGCTTTGCTTTGCTTTGCTTTGTTTTGTTTTGTCATTGCTGATACTGTCGTTTTCATTTTTTTCTTTTCACTTTCTTGAACTTTATTAGGCTATATGAAAATGTAAATTGTAAACATTTAATTACAACCGAAAAAGTAGAGAACCGATTTCGTTCATCTTCAGTGTATAGGCTAGTCACCATCTCAAACCACAGCTAATAAATAAAGTAAAAACTAAATACATACCTGCAGAGTTGAAAGTCATAGTGTTATAATGGAGGATTCTCTATTTTGTATTTAGCTTGTTGACTTCACTTGCACACAAAACAGTATTGTACAAACTGTGTTATATGTCATGGAGACTCCATTTGATTTCACAATTGTAAGTATAAATTCAATGCTCATAGATATAATTACAATATGTGCAATATGGGTCACCTCTGTGGTCCTTTTAGAGATTTCTTGCCTTTTTACCTTTGGATTTTTTTTGGGGGGGGGATTTTTTTGAGGGTTTAAGTCAGTGGTTGTTGTCTCGTTTTGCTTGAGATAGACAGACATGAACTCTTCGGGTTATTAACGACAGCGGATATTATGAATTTGAGAGACATTAACTTTTTTGGGTGCCGTTTATAACCCGAGAAGTTGATGTCCGTCAAATTCTCTAATGTCTTCGCTGTCCTTTATATACTGTGATGACGGTACCGGTCGGAGAAATGTGTTCCCCTTGTAGCAGACTTCAAATGGTAACCTCTGGACACTACAGAAACACGATCACACCATGAATGGGATGATGGATTCACTGAATTTATTCCCTTAAACAAAGTAGTGAGGCATAATTCGTACACAGACAATCGGAAGGCCTACTCTCTCATCCCTGTGCTTCCCCGTTCGCATTCACTATGCGTCTAAGCCCGTGCGCTTAAAGGAGAAGAGATACATTTTGTTTAACACATTCAATTGTGGGTGCTGAATTATCTCACATAAGTGTGTAAGTGTAAAAGTGTGTAAATGAAAAATACAAATAGTGAAGACATTACATACTTATAAAAGTATGTAATGTCTTCAAAAGTATCCAACACATCTCTACATATCCAAATATAACATGCACTGTGACTGTCCTTGCATCAAAGTCTGGTGGTGAAACATCCACAATAAAAACTTGCAAAACAAGTTATTTTTCTCTTACGACTGTATCATTGCATGAGAACATACCACAAGACAATTAGAAACAAAACAGTTTAGCATACACTGCAGTACACATACCTAATAAATCAAACTCAGAAATTACACAATAACCAGTTAAATTTATGATAACAAATCAAAATAACATACCTTAAAAAAAGTGGTGAGGCAAAATTAGTACACAGACAATCGGAAGGCATACTCTCTCAACCCTTGAGGCAAAATTCGTACACAGACAATCGGAAGGCATATACTCTCTCAACCCTTGAGGCAAAATTCGTACACAGACAATCGGAAGGCATATACTCTCTCAACCCTTGAGGCAAAATTCGTACACAGACAATCGGAAGGCATATACTCTCTCATCCCTTGAGGCAAAATTCGTACACAGACAATCGGAAGGCATATACTCTCTCATCCCTTGAGGCAAAATTCGTACACAGACAATCGGAAGGCATATACTCTCTCAACCCTTGAGGCAAAATTCGTACACAGACAATCGGAAGGCATATACTCTCTCATCCCTTGAGGCAAAATTCGTACACAGACAATCGGAAGGCATATACTCTCTCATCCCTTGAGGCAAAATTAGTACACAGACAATCGGAAGGCCTACTCTCTCAACCCTGCATGGAAAAATACACATGCAAATGAAACGCTAAATGTATCACTGCTAAAACCGTGACTTTAGGCGTAAATACGCTGATCACACTGATACACGTTAAGACAAAAACATTTAACAGTACTTTAACATCACAAATACAGCAATCACAATTACAAAAAGATAATAAAAGCAAGATAAATATAAGAGAGCAAAACTACCTGTGCTTCCCGTTAAGCATTCACTATCGCCTAAGCCCGTCTTCCCTAAAGGGAGAAGAGATACATTTCTCTTTGGTGTCCCACTAATTAAAACCTCATCTACAACAAATCTTAGCAACTCTCAGAACCATTGAAAATAACATTAATGGCAAGTTTTGCTGAAGTTAACTAACTTAATTTATAAAACATTTGTACTTATACTTATAACTTATAAATTTGTACATATAACAATCAAATTAATGTCAATGTCTCAATCAGACGGCTACAACCTGTTTCCTCGAGGGGAACTGGGTTGGGTGAAGGTTATGGGTGTGGTTTACGTGAGTGGATATAAAAGGCTGAACACCGTTCAGCGTTGTCGCCACTTCTGCATACAACACGAGGACAATTTGACAGTACTTTAGGACAGTGACATACGATAGAACTATATTTCCAGAGCATTTAAGATGTCATTGTCGAGTACATTATTACTGCATTGTTTGCTGCTCTCACAGATGATTGTAAAAGGTAAGAAAGTATTTTTGCGATTTACATTCAATGGTTTATTTAAGGGCTGCCGGGATTCATGCGCCGGTCCAACAGTTCCGATCTGCAAATCATATAAAATCTCTAATTGGAAAATACTCTAATACTTGCATTTTAACACTGGGAACTGTTTTCTAACTGTTTCAGGTGTGTTTGGTGGTGATGAAGTGAAGTCAGTGTCAGTGATGGAGGGAGATTCTGTTACTCTAAACACTGATCTTACTGACATACAGAGAGATGATCAAATATTGTGGCTGTTTAAAAGAAACAACACGGACACTCGTTTAGCTGTAATATATAAACGGAACAATGACATCTCTTTAAATGAGGATCTTGATGATGGAAGATTCAGAAACAGACTGAAGTTGGACAATCAGACTGGATCTCTCACCATCACAAACATCAGAATCACAGACTCTGGACTTTATAAACTAGAGATCATCAACGGCAAAGCAACTTCAAACAAGAGATTCAATGTGACTGTCTATGGTGAGTACAGTGAATTAAGACAGTAACCATGTTTTGAAGATTGAGGGACCCCTATGGATTGACTACTATTTATATAGTTTATCATGGTGTTACTGTGGCAAATGGCCATCATATAAAATATAAACATTTAAATTACTTTCTCTTTCATGTTTTCCAGCTCATCTTTCTGTTCCTGTCATCAGCAGAAACTTTTCACAATATTCATCACCATCATCATCATCATCAATCTCATCATGTGTGTTGTTGTGTTCAGTGATGAATGTGTCACATGTGACTCTCTCCTGGTATAAAGGAAACAGTTTATTGTCCAACATCAGTGTGTCTGATCTCAACATCAGACTCTCTCTATCTCTGGAGGTGGAATATCACGATACAAACACATACAGCTGTGTGATCAACAATCCCATCACAAACCACACACAACATCTCAACATCACTCATGTCTGTCACACGTGTTCAGGTAACAACAGTGATGTCCAACTTTGAAAAATGAATGTCATCCTTTATTCAAATACGTATTGATTTGAGAAGGATTTGGGGAGGATTGGCAAACAAATGACAACACCTGTGCAAAGTTTACTGGGTCAAGACTCAAGAGAATGATTGCAAAATAAAAAACTAGTGGACGAACAAAATATTTATCACTGATGCAACACTAGTTAGTTTATACTTTATTCGCAAGAAGCTTTTTATTGCATTTGTTTGCATATTTAAAAAGAAGTTTTTACACTGATATTGTCACAGCCCCATGTGTTTCCCCGGACTCCATTCCCCATAATCCTTTGCACTCCACTCACCTGTTCACAATCAATCACTCATTGTTTGTAATCACCCGCACCTGTACACCCTTATTATGGACCTTATTTAATCCTTGTGTTTGCCGTGGTTCATTGTCGTGTGTTAATGTTCGTTCATGTTGTTGCGTGTTATGCTCTCGTTATTCCATTGGATGTATTCCTGGTGTTTATTATTAGTAAAGTCTTCGTTGAAGTATTCCAGTCGCCACGACTCTCGTCTCCACACGGACAACCGTGACAGATATGTTGCAGTTTTATCTTTACTAAATTATTTTGGCACATAAATCCCTTAACCAAGTTCAGCGTTTTCTCCATTTTATCGCATGCATTAAAAGTTCATATTGTATGTTTTGGTTAAAGACTCATTTATTGTTTTGTGTTTCTTTATTACAGATCAGCGCAGCAGTACACATTGGGTGATAATAGCTGTTGTTGTAGTGATTCTTGTTTTAGCTGTTATTGTACTTGCTGTGATGTGTAACTGGAGGAAGTTTAAGCCTGTGATAAATCAAGGTAAGCATTGTCTACAACTGATCATTTTAAAAAAACATTTTCGATTAATAAATAGTTTTGGTATTACAGTTCTTTTTAGTGAAAAAATGTTTCTTTAGACTATAAGAAGTTAAGGTGCTTCAAAAGACTAGTAAATCCCATGTTTTTGCTTCGTTTTTACCCATTCGTAGTCGAAAAAAAACTTTGTTTCACTACAAAGAAATGTTCTTTAGATGTTCTTTATGGAACTATTCTAAATAAAAATGGTTGTTCAATGGCATCACTCGAAGAACGCTTTACTTTTAAGAGTATAGGATTCGGTTGTTTCTCACTTAGCTTGACATTGTGGTTTGTAGAATAAAGTCTAAAGGTTTCACAGGATGTTGTTTGGAAACGAGAAATGAAGGCCAGAAGCACAACAGACCTTAAGAGAAATGAGGTTATTAAAGACAGAGGGGTCATGACGGCAATACTTTACTGATGAATCAAGAGGAAATGAATTCTCTGTTTTATTAAAATATTCAAATGAAGTTAGAAAAGATTTTTATTTTAGATGGGGATCTTTATCCTCATGCAGAATTAATAGATTGACCTTCTCATTGAGTCTTAAAACAAAGATAAAAGCTGCTTGTCGGAGACAAAGAGGTTTTTTTTGTGCTTTATACAGAAGAAGTTTTGCTGTAATCAGAAATGCAGAAGTGGTTTCATTACAGTCTCACAAAACTTGTCTGTGGCTTTGAATTACCATAACTGTGAATGTTGAGTGAAGTGACCCATTATGTAAAAATACAATGACTTTTGCCTCCAGGTTTTGGATGTTTGGTACTTTTCAGAGAAGATTCACAAGAAAACTGGTTCTTCAGCAAAGTTTACTGAGAGAGAAAAATAATACAGCTTAACATTTGGCTTGGTGTCTTTAAAATACATTTAACTGATAACAGAATAAAAGCACAGAACTTTATCTCGTGGTCCAAACAGGGACAGATTCTTTAGTCAATAAGACGAGGGAAATTTCATGCAGGAAGTCCCACCTAAAAATAACACGTTACCACAGAAATACTGACCGTCCAAAATTTATTTCCGTTATAACCAGACAAATATTTACAATGATCACTAGAAAGTGTGAATTCTGAAGTGGGTTTTAAAGAACATATTATGTTCACACTACTTGTAATACTTGGTTCTTCTGTTTAAAATAACAATATTAACTACAATAACTACAATAAAAAAAAGTGTTATATACAAAGAGAATCTGTTTCTTATCTTATTAATGAAATGATCTGTGTTTTGTTCAAAAGATAGATGAAGATTTATGTAATGTGCACTTGCATACGATCTAAGATACTTCTTCATTGTTTATCAGCTATAGAGCTGCACCGTAAAGACTTTGGTTTAGTTTCTTTGCAGACAGACACATGACAGGAAGGAGAAGAAGAGGCCAGACCACAAAGTTTAGCTAACTGTATGAATCAAATACTGCAGAAGAAAACTATGTAGATCAGAAAATAATCATGCTATAATCTGCACTAAAACACTGTCAACACTGTAACACAAGAAACATTAATATTTTATTTACAAATATCTAAATAAATGCTTGCATACATACAATAGTTATATTCTGCTATATTGAATATAAGTGACATGACTTTATTCAGTTTTACTCAGTACTGGATCAAGACAAGACGGCATTTCCTCATTTTCTTAAAACTTCAGTTTTTAGTAGCCTAACTGTGACGTCATGTTGACTGTATATGGGAGGGGTCTGTAACTGTACAGCAGGGCGTCTAACGGGATAAGCAAAAATCAGCTCAAGATGCGCGTTTTGTGTGTTTTTGTTGTTTTTCTCTGCAGAACAAGAATCTTTTTATATTTATCCGGACAGATCGCTGCATTTTAATCATTCATCTGTGGAAATGCCTTAAAGTCTGTGATTTAACCGGATTACGTGAGCCGTTTGTTTTTCTTTGTGTTGATTACAAGTTGGGACAAGTACATGATACACCCTTAAACTTTCGGTTTAAGCTTTCATTTTGAGAACTTGTGGATGTTTCCCAATGTCTTTACCTTTAGCCTGTGAGACTATTATGGATGTGAAAATGACATTTCTGGACAAAAATGGTCGTGTATGTCACATTCTGGGTGTGATTCACTAATCCAACTTACTTTAAACATAATATGGAGTTTTATGATAAGAAAGTTTTGGAGAAAATTGGATCATGATTCATAAATCGGTTTTCTTTTGTCTGTGCTTGTGGTGTGCACGTGGTAAGTTGGTTTTATGGTTTAATATCTCTTATTTAGTTTTATTAGTTATGTGGACGTATATACATAATTAGCAGTAAATAATGTTTTGTACTTATTTAAGCTTTATTGTCTTAAATTAGGTCAAAATAAATAACCAGCTGCAGAAAAAGAAGAGACTGATAAAAACATACCAAACAACACTAACTGTATGTTAAAGAAAATCATATCTGTTGTTTAATGATTATATCATAATAGCAATGTGTTAACCACACGTATGAATGAGGCAATTCTTTGTCAGTGTATTTACTGTGTAGTTTGTTTACATACATTTTAATCAGTGTCTCGATGTTTGTGTTTCAGGTGTGTTTGGTGATGAAGTGAAGTCAGTGTCAGTGATGGAGGGAGATTCTGTTACTCTAAACACTGAACTTACTGACATACAAGGAGATGATCACATACTGTGGATGTTTGTACCTCTAGGGATTCATATAGCTGAAATATATAAGGAAATTATTGATATGTTTGACAATAAAGAGATATTTGGTAACAGACTGAAGTTGGACAGTCAGACTGGATCTCTCACCATCACAAACATCAGAATCACAGACTCTGGACTTTATAAACTAAAGATCAACAGAAACAGAGGCACTTCATACAAGAAATTCAATGTTACTGTCTATGGTGAGATATTTTCCCTCTTTTTATCACAGACAGTGAATCTGTTGTATTATCACACATACTAAGATGTTTGTTTTTTTAGCTCGTCTGCCTGTTCCTGTCATCATCAGAGACTCTTCACAATATTCATCACCATCATCATCAACATCAATCTCATCATGTGTGTTGTTGTGTTCAGTGATGAATGTGTCACATGTGACTCTCTCCTGGTATAAAGGAAACAGTTTATTGTCCAACATCAGTGTGTCTGATCTCAACATCAGACTCTCTCTATCTCTGGAGGTGGAATATCAGGATACAAACACATACAGCTGTGTGATCAACAATCCCATCACAAACCACACACAACATCTCAACATCAGAGATGTCTGTAAACTGTGTTCAGGTAACAACAGTGATGTCCAACTTTGAAAAATGAATGTCACCCTTTATTCAAATACGTATTGATTTGAGAAGGATTTGGGGAGGATTGGCAAACAAATGACAACACCTGTGCAAAGTTTACATTTACATTTACATTTAGGCATTTAGCTGACGCTTTTATCCAAAGCGACTTACAAATATTAGGAGACAATGAAGCGATACATCAAAAGCGGCAGCAATAGTACAAATAAGTGCTTTCCTAAGTTTACAATGTTATGCAGTGCTAGATAAGAACCTGTAGAGGAAGGAAAAGTTTTTTTTTTTGTTTTTTTTTATGCTGTTAGGTGTTCGTGGAAAAGGTGTGTTTTTAGTAGTTTTTTAAAGGAGGTGAGGGATGTGGCAGACCGGATTGCATTAGGGAGATTATTCCACAAGCCGGGAACAGAGTAGGAGAAAGAGCGAGAGAGAGATTTAGCGCCTTTCTGTGATGGTACCACCAGTCGACGTTCATTGGTTGAGCGTAGGGTTGTATGTATGTAGAAGCGAGTTGAAGTATGAGGGTGCGGAGTTTGTGATGGTTTTAAATGTCAGCATTAATGATTTGAATTTAATGCGGGCCGCCACCGGTAGCCAATGGAGAGAGATGAGGAGTGGCGTGACATGTGCTCTTTTGGGTTCCTGGAAGACAAGTCTTCTGCTGCGTTCTGTATCATCTGCAGTGGTTTGATTGATCGTGCAGGAAGACCAGCCAGAAGAGCATTGCAATAGTCCAGTCTGGAGATTACCATGGCTTGGCAAGAAGTTGGGCAACGTGCTCTGTGAGATATGGCCTGATCTTCCTGATGTTGTAAAGTGCATATCTACAAGACCGTGCTATCCTTGAGATGTGTTCGGTAAAGGACAGCTGGTCATTGAAGATCACACCAAGGTCTCTAACTGATTTAGATGGTGTAATGGTTGTGTTGCCAATTTGAATTGTGAGGTTGTGTTGCATTGCCGGTGTGGCCGGAAGTACCAGGAGCTCAGTTTTGGCAAGATTTAGCTGAAGGTGGTGTTTAGTCATCCAAGATGAGATGTCATTCAGGCATCATTCAGATGTCATCCCTAAGGACGTCCGAAAGCCAAGGGCAGGGAGGGGAGGCACGAGCTTGTCTGGAGGATAGAGGGCAGAGGTTATCTAGACAGGATGTTAGTGTTGAACATAGGGTGTCCGTGGCTGTATTGGTATCCAGGGATGCGAAGTTGGAAGGGAGAGAGGATGATACCTCAGCAGAAAGTGTGTTGGGGGAAAGAGAGCGGAGGTTGCGCCTGAATGAAATGGATGTGGCTGTGTTGTTAGAGCTGAGGTGTATGTTGCAAGTTATGAAGAAGTGATCGGAGATATGTAGGGGTAGGACAGTAGGATTTGAGGTGATGCAGTTGCGTGTGAAGATGAGGTCTAGTTGGTTTCCTGATTTATGAGTAGCGGTGGTGGTAAGAAGGGAGAGGTCAAAAGAGGAGAGGAGGTTTAGAAAGTCAGAGGCAGAGGATTTCTCCAGGTGAATATTAAAGTCACCAAAAACAATGAGTGGGCTGCCGTCCTCAGGAAATGAGGAGAGAAGCATATCCAGTTCATCAGTGAAGTTGTGAAGTGGCCCCGGTGGGCGGTAAACTACAATGATGTGAATCAGAGAAGGAAATGAAACGGTAACCGCATGGAAGTTTACTGGGTCAAGACTCAAGAGAATGATTGCAAAATAAAAAACTAGTGGACGAACAAAATATTTATCACTGATGCAACACTAGTTAGTTTATACTTTATTCGCAAGGAGCTTTTTATTGCATTTGTTTGCATATTTAAAAAGAAGTTTTTACACTGATATGTTGCAGTTTTATCTTTACTAAATTATTTTGTCACATAAATACCTTAACCAAGTTCAGCGATTTCTCCACATTATAGCATACATTAAATGCATTAAAAGTTCATATTGTATGTTTTGGTTAAAGACTCATTTATTGTTTTGTGTTTCTTTATTACAGATCAGCGCAGCAGTTTACATCGGGTGATAATAGCTGTTGTTGTAGTGATTTTTGTTTTAGCTGTGGGTTTTGTGGCTGTGATCTGTTGGAGGAAGTTTAAGCCTGTGATAAATCAAGGTAAGCATTATCCACAACTGATCCATTTTAATAATCATTTTCGATTAATAAATAGTCTTGTAGTGTGAAAACTGTGATTTTTATTAAAACAGTTCAGGCTCATGAGGATGTACTTTACACAGAGACGGAGTGTACAGAGTAAAGAGTAAGATACGACATTGCTGTTGTGCTCTGTGTACTTCTGTCTGCCTGAAGAAAGCTGGAACCACAACGCAGACGCTGAAAGATGCTTGAACAAATGAAACCTGTCAAACCTGTCTTTTTGTGCTTTCGCTTGATGATGCATGATGATCAGAAAACCAACGATTCTCAATTAGATTTTCTGGGCATATCAAATATTACAGCTCTTTGTGCATTTAAAAGCCTTCAATGTTCAACGCTGCTTCATAATATAGTGACTCCAAAATGTATTTGGACACATACAAAGGTTTGAATGTCATTGCAAATAATATTGCCACCTGGTTTGATATCTGAAATAACTGTCCAGACACTTTTTGGAGTCAATCTGTTTACTTAACGGCTCCCCTAGAAACTGTATTATCTAGTTTATTCAATAGATCCATCAGCAAGTGTTGAAGGAGTTTTCAGTCTTCTTATTAGGTGAAGGGTCTAACCAAACATGTATTTGCACTTTAAACATTTCAGACCATGGTGTAATGAAGAAATAAATAAGACTATTAATATAAATTGTGACAATTCGCGACTGAATATGGACTTTAAAGAATACAAGACAGCAGTACTGTAATGTCATGTTTTCCTGTATTGTTGCTTTAATACTGTTTGCACTTTAAAATCTGTTGTAAAAATGTGACTTGATTGTAACTAATAAACAACTTGACTTGATTTACACATTAAACAAATATTCCACAAGTATGTTTTGCCACCTAGTGTTCATATAAGAAAATGACATCACTGTCGGTGTTGGATTTGACGTAATAAACGAGAAGAGCGACCGCAGCCACGCCCACCACAGCATAAACCAATGACGGAATCATTCTCTTCAAACGACTGTATAAGTGCATAGAGACTGTGGAAATAAAATATTAATATTATCTGTAAATACCAGCATTTAAACTTAAGACATTACACCAAGTACCTAAATAATTAAAAGCACTACTGACATACCTGAACACGTGTGACAGTGTTGATTGATGTTGAGATGTTGTGTGTGGTTTGTGATGGGATTGTTGATCACACAGCTGTATGTGTTTGTATCCTGATATTCCACCTCCAGAGATAGAGAGAGTCTGATGTTGAGATCAGACACACTGATGCTGGACAATAAACTGTTTCCTTTATACCAGGAGAGAGTCACATGTGTCACATTCATCACTGAACACAACAACACACATGATGAGATTGATGATGATGATGAACATTGTGAAGAGTTACTGCTGATGACAGGAACAGACAGATGAGCTGTAAAACAAACATCATAGTATGTGTGATAATGCAACAGATTCACTGTCTGTGATAAAAAGAGAGAAAATTTCTCACCATAGACAGTAACACTGAATCTCTTGTATGAAGTTCCTCTGTTACTTATAATCTGCAGTTGATAAAGTCCAGAGTTTGTGATTCTGATGTTTGTGATGGTGAGAGATCCAGTCTGACTGTCCAACTTCAGTCTGTCTGATTCTGTCAAATATCTCATTGCTGTCATACATGTCAATACCTTTTTTTTTATTTCAGCTGTATGAGTCTCTCGAGGTCCATCACTGACACTGACTTCACTTCATCTGGATCACCTGCAAAAACACACAAGTTTAAGATTGCATTGGGCTATATTTACAGTGTAAAAATATACAATGTGGTTTAGTTTGCTAATGTCATTGAACTTAAATCAACAACATTTTTCAAACCAATTATTAATGTAGGTTAATGTTAAATTATACATATGCTATTGTTTGTTAAATCATGTTATTTTGTATAAATAACACTTGCAGTTCTGTATCTCACCAGCAGAGGTCACCATCGGAAGCGCAATTACCCACAAACACACCTGTTACTGTTTAGCTTCAGTTCTGAGCCTTTCTATCTTTAATTTGCAAAACCGTGAACTACATTTCATAGTTTGTTGTTCTTGATAACACTTTTGTTTGTGAATATCAGGATTTAAACACATGTACAGCTGAACGCAACATCACTGCGGGTCATTTTCATATATAACAGGTGTGTTTACTCCTTTCAATCATTGTTTAATCAAATGTTTCTTGTTTGTTTAAAAAAGTTTATATTTTATAAACGTGATTCAATCATAGACACGGTTGCTCGTTTGATATTGTTTTATATTGCCTGTGTATTAAAACATTAAATGGGAGGATTAGCATTCAGTCGTTAAGATGTTTGATTTTCACTTTGTAAAAACTCTCTTCTTTGCAATGTGTGATTGACTGAAGTTTTTGGAGATATAAAATTGGTCTTTTTTCACAATTAGATGATAATTTTAGTTATTTACAGTACATTGTTTTTAGTCATTTTTAGTCTCTTTACTGTAAATGTTCCTGCATGTTTACGTCAGCAGATGGCGCTCTTGAGTATTGCATGACGTCACAGGTAAATACATAATTTCAAATATAAAGTTTATATTGATTTATTAGTTGAATAGTTTAAGAATAAATTGTTTTAGTGGTTGAAAGATTTATTAGAGTTTAAACCACTGAGAGCTGTTGTGTGGTTTGACTGTGTTTTATGAAAGCAGATCTTTGTTATTGATCTTTTTCATGTGGTTTGATTTCTACAGAGCAGGTGTGATGATGGTGTGTTTGGCAATTACAGTATAACACCTGGATAGGGTTATCACCTTCCTCTTTTATCTCAGTGACAGCTGCGGGACTGTACGGGACCATCTGGAGGTTAAAAATGTTCAGTTCAATTCAGTTTTATTTATGTACTGCCTTTCACAATTTTCATTGTTGCAAAGCAGTTTTACATAAATTATAATAAAAAATAAACCATAACAACAACAATAATAATAATAAATAAAAATATATTATGTAGTATTATTTTAGAAGCCTTGGCAAAAGGACAGATGGTGTGGTTATAGTTATATGAACAGGGGATGAGGGTTTGATATTAATGCTGGTGAAGGACATGTGGCATGTTATCAGCAGGGTTCAGTTTACACGCTCCACCTCCTCCACGTCGATGGGAAAGAAAGGTGTTCTCCAGTTATTAAAGCAGCTGATGTGTGTTTTAGTGATTGTGTACACATGATAAAGGCTCATAAATGTGTTGTCATACAGTAAATGTCATGCACTTTTATCGAGTGTTAGGGTTCCATAAAGAACCTTGATCATCCTCAGAACTTTTGGTTGCACAAAGTGGTTCTTTTTAGTGGAAAAATGTTTCTTTAGACTATAAGAAGTTAAGGTGCTTTAAAAGACTTTAAAATGCCATAGAAGAACTGTTTTTGCTTCGTTTTTACCCATTCATAGTCGAACAAACCTTTTTTTCACTACAAAGAAATGTTCTTTAGATGTTTAAGGTTCTTTATGGAACTATTCTAAATAAAAATGGTTGTTCAATGGCATCACTCGAAGAACGCTTTACTTTTAAGAGTATAGGATTCGGTTGTTTCTCACTTAGCTTGACATTGTGGTTTGTAGAATAAAGTCTAAAGGTTTCACAGGATGTGGTTTGGAAACGAGAAATGAAGGCCAGAAGCACAACAGACCTTAAGAGAAATGAGGTTATTAAAGACAGAGAGGTCATGACGGCAATACTTTACTGATGAATCAAGAGGAAATGAATTCTCTGCTGTTCAAATGAAGTTTAAAAAGATTTATATTTTAGATACGAGTCACGCTCTTAGAAATACAGGTTGTAACAATGCCATAAAAAAACACTTTTGGTTGTAGGGTTCCATAAAGAACCGAAGGTTATAAAGGTTAATAAAAGGTTCTTTGTAGTGAAAACAGACTGACTATAAATAGTTGTTTTAAGAACCAAAAATGGTTCTTCTATGGCATCACTGTGAAAAAAAGTTTTTTAGCACTTCTATTTTTACGTGACGTGATGTAGCCGACAGCTGGGAAATGAGCCCTTTAAAACAAAAGATCCTTCACATGACTAACCGGGAAGCATCATGAAACTGTGGTGTTATGGCCTTCCTGGTTCCCTGTTAAAAAACAAAAAGAAAAGAGAGTTATAATATGTAAATGTATGTGTGTGCATGCGTGTTTGTGTGTGTTGGTATCAGCCATTAAAAAACGTCTCGGTCAGCAGCTACTATAAACTATATATTTATAAAATGTTTGTCAATTACTGTGTGTTACTCAGAACCTCATGCTCTGCCAATGCACCATCTGTTCATTTATTACATCGCCACATATGAAAATATCATTCAAAATGAATGATGAGTTTATCGTGAAACCATTCAATACCTTTGTGCTGGAAGGTCTTTGTGCACCTTGACATATTTTGTGAGAGACTTTAGGGGGTCTGTTTTTTTTTTGGTCATTCTGGTATCTAGCACACGGTGGTCTTGTTGTTTTAGGTGAAAGCAGCAGCAGGTGGATAGATACCGGATATATGGTGTCTGTGGGTTTTAGCATGTAAACAGGGTCTTTTCTCACAAGCTTATGTGAACCTCCTGACCTCAATACATCGCTGGAAACAATTGTTGTGAGAATGCTTCACAGAAGTGTTTGATACACGATTATTTACTTTTTAATGGGTTTATTGATGCATTTCAACCAGAGCTGTTTGTAGGGGTGATATTTCAGGAGCGAACAGGATCTTTATCCTCATGCAAAATTAATAGATTGACCTTCTCATTGAGTCTTAAAACAAAGATAAAAGCTGCTTGTCAGAGACAAAGAGGTTTTTTGTGCTTTATACAGAAGAAGTTTTGATGATGAGTCTGCTGTAATCTGAAATGCAGAAGTGGTTTCATTACAGTCTCACGAAACTTGTCTGTGGCTTTGAATTCCCATAACTTTGAATGTTGAGTGAAGTGAACCATTGTGTAAAAATACAATGACTTTTGCCTCCAGGTTTTGGATGTTTGGTACTTTTCAGAGAAGATTCACAAGAAAACTGGTTCTTCAGCAAAGCTTACTGAGAGAGAAAAATAATACGGCTTAACATTTGGCTTGGCGTCTTTAAAATACATTTAACTGATAACAGATTAAAAGCACAAAACTTTTTATCTCGTGGTCCAAACAGGGACAGATTCTTTAGCCACTAAGACGAGGGAAATTTCATGCAGGAAGTCCCACCTAAAAATAACACGTTACCACAGAAATACTGACCGTCCAAAATTTATTTCCATTATATCCATTATAACCAGACAAATATTTACAATGATAAACAGATCAGTCTAATTGATGAACATCATTTTGTCAGGATCAAATTCAATATTTGATAAAGGCATTTGGAAATGTTTATGTAAGTGCCTGTATGAAATTTTATATGGGTGGAAAAATGTGGTTTGCCTCTCAATTATATCAAAACATTTGCATTTATTCAGAAGAACATGAACAAAATGTTTACCTGTTTAACTTTATTTCTAAATATTAACTAAAGTTAACTTACCTTAAAGGATCGTAGTTAATAATTTATTGACGGGTGAATTTGAGATTGAAGCAATGGAAGATGAGATGCCGATGTACTGTTTTATCTGACACATCTGTGGAGAAAAAACACAAGAAAGCTCAGATGTAAACAACAGGCATACTGTAAAACAATATACAGTTAAAGCAGAGAGACTGAGGATTGATTTAGAAAATATAAATAAACGTGTAGACCAGCAGTACTGATGATCTGAATCCTATTTCTCTTGGTTAGAATGAAGGAGGAGTTAAACTACATGACACAGACAAAGAGATCATAACAACTAATCGAAGTCTTCTCAATGTAGTCTAATCTTCTCTTTCTCTATAGCTCAAAACTAACACATTTTTTTCTCAGTTGGATGTATTTTGTGGGTGAAAATATGAAGCAGTATTTATTAAAACTGTGGAGTATCTGACTATCAGTGTTTAACCATCGACTTACACTTTACTTTTTGTGCTATGTTGAGTTATATTTGGAAGATCTTACAGTGTTTTTTCTGCTTGTATTTCTTGCTTACGAACGGTAAGTGATTCATTTTCTTTCATGAAATATGAGGATTTTATTTTTAAAATGTTTATTTAACTGGGTTGGTTAAATAAAAACTTTGTTAATTAAACTTTAAGTGCAATGTAAACTTGTTTAGCTGGTCTGCTTCATACTCACTAAGATCCTGTTTAATCTATAACAGGTTTTTTTTAACATATGTGTTTTGTGTTTCAGGTGTGTTTGGTGTTGATTCAGATGAAGTGAAGTCAGTGTCAGTGATGGAGGGAGATTCTGTTACTCTAAACACTGATCTTACTGAGATACAGAGAGATGAACACATATTGTGGATGTTTGGTCCTCAGGGGACTCGTATAGCTGAAATACACAAGAAAATCATTGATATTTATCGCAGTAATGAGACATTTGGTGACAGACTGAAGTTGGACAATCAGACGGGATCTCTCATCATCACAAACATCAGAATCACAGACTCTGGACTTTATAAACTAATGATCATCAGTAACAGAGAAACTTCAGACAAGAGATTCAGTGTTACTGTATATGGTGAGTAAAACTAATGTGTGTGTGCTTTTTTAAAATCTGGTTTAAAAGTCTTTGTTTTGTCTTCCGTTGTTCCACAATTTGTATATGTTTGGAAAGGTTATTTCTCTATTCACTTTCGTAGTTGAATTCTAATCTAATCATGACAAAAAATATTTGACAGGTTTCATAACAATAAATATAAGCAAAAAAGTCAATGTTAATGTTATTTCTAAAAATACCTGAAATTAAAAAAAATATTTGTAAAAATAATAAAAACAATTGTAATTCGGACAGTGCATTTTCAGGTGTATGCTCGATTTGCATTGACAGTTATCAGGTTAACACATGTTTGGAGAGAAAAAACAACAATAATAGTAATATGTCATAGATAAATTGTAAGTTTGTAAAAAAATATATATAAAAGTGTTTCTTACAACTTACAAAATAAGACTGTATGTTAAGCTGATTAATTGTAGAAAGAGAGTATTCAAAACACAGGAAAGTCAAAACACTGTTGTCTGTTAAACTGTTAATAATTTAGGAAAACTTCTTTTATGCTACGTTTTTCATGATGGTGTACAGTTTATTATGGGTGTTATTTTTATGACTATATACCAACATGATAGAGTGTCTTTACAGATGACTTTTTTATTTCCTGAAACATTAATCATATTTTTATTTCACAATTTAGCTCATTTGCCGATTCCTGTCATCATCAGAAATTCTTCACAATGTTCTTCATCATCATCATCATCATCATCATCAATCTCATCATGTGTGTTTGTGTGTTCAGTGATGAATGTGTCACATGTGACTCTCTCCTGGTATAAAGGAAACAGTTTATTGTCCAACATCAGTGTGTCTGATCTCAACATCAGACTCTCTCTATCTCTGGAGGTGGAATATCAGGATACAAACACATACAGCTGTGTGATCAACAATCCCATCACAAACCACACACAACATCTCAACATCACTCATGTCTGTCACACGTGTTCAGGTATGATAGTGTGTGAAGTCATACAGTAAGGGATTGAAGTCGTAATAAAGACTATTTTAATGAATGTTTTATCTTTGTGCATTACAGAACACAGTTCATATATTGTGCTGATTGTTATTGGGCTGCTGGTCACACTTGTAATTGCAGGTGTGTGTTGCTATCACTACAGAAAACGTCAACGACCAGCAACAGCAGGCAAGTATTTACATGCCAAAACATGAACTCAAGTGACAAAATATTGTTTTTAAATGTGATTATTATTATTTCAACAGCTTTCCTTGAGGAGAAAAACATCCATTATGCAGAGCCAATCTGTGCACGAGGTTTTGATATGGTAAGATAGTCTAAAGCTGCTGTTCTTCTGTGTTTTACATACTTGATCTAAGATAAATATTAGTCTGTCTGTTAGTTTTAACACATACCCGGACATGCTGTACAGTTTTTTTGCCAAGGGTTGTCTTGAATGATTGATTAGATGCAAATCATGTTAAACGTCTGCGAAATACCTGAATGTAAATTTTAACTGTAGGCTACCAATAAATCTTTTGTGTGTATTTGTCTTTTAACTGTGAGAATTTAAGCTCTGTTTTATACAGTTCTTACTAACTGTAATATGTGGATATGACTTATATGTTAACGTAACACCGGTGATTTATTTTATTTCTGTTTTTTAACAGGATATTATTGAAGCAGATCACACAGAGTACTCAACTGTAAAGACATAAGTACAATAAATGTGTTTTTTTTACATAACTTTGGTTGCTAGTTATTTGAACAGAATATCACAGTCTGTCACCACTGTTAATATTTTGCTACACAGAAATATTTTTGTATTATATTTTTATTTTGGTGTAATGTTTTAATAGAGCAAAAGACAGACATACATATAGAAGAACAAAGAAGAACAATCTAGCATTGCGTGCAACAAAAACTTTCGTGATCATATCTAGTCGCTTTGAATAAACCATCTGCTACGCCATTAAATGTAAATATCATGGTCATACGTCTGTGTCCCTGCATTGACCTTATGTAGATGCGATTCACTCGGGAGATGTTTTTATTCAAAGTGACTCACAGTTGATCAAATACATTTTTATATCAGTACGTGGGGTTTGAATCTGTTTTTTTATCACTACTGTAACCGGTTGAGCTGCAAAACATAAGCCAAACCCAGATAAGGTTTATTTGTGGTACCTATTGAAAATCATTCTTTAACAACTGTAATTTGGGAGTTTTTGCCGTTAGTAATCTTTCTTGTAGGACTTGTTTCCACAAGTTTAGTGGCTTACAAAGTTACAGTGATCATTTCTTAGTGATCTCCTGCTAACCCATGATTAATCTTTAAAAGATTATAATATAAGGTTTTATTCCTAAAAAAAGTATTGTTTTAATATTTTTTTATCCATGTTTTGTCATTTACGTACAAATCGGACATATGTTTTATTTGTTTTATTGATTTGGTGGTCTTTGGGGCACTTATAATGTCTTCAGCATGCCTTTAAGCATCTTTTTAGTGGGAACTACAATAACAATATTTCTACTTTTTAAAGGTCACTGTTATATAAAGTGAGTCTGAAATACACCTTAATACAGTGAGTTCACTATATTGGGATATTACTAAATTATATCCTTTACCATATCGATTAAAGTAATGACAGTTGCAGTATAGATGCAGCAGGAACTGCTGTTTAGAAAAACTAAAGATCTCATTATGAGCTTTATAAAAGCCAATTAAAATTCCAATGGGTGGTGTGTCTACCACTGTAGTTATTTTTAATAGGCACAAAATAGCTAAACTTTCTTGTTGTCGAGATTCATCTGCACAGATCGTGACCTCATGTGCAGTAATATCGTTGATTCTACCTGTAAAACTCATCATCATCATCATCATCCTAAACCTCATGCACATCTGCTCTTCTGCCCTCTACAGTCCAGTAAGATGTATTACAGTGTCGTTTTACACTTTAATACTGAATACTATATAGTAGCTGCTAGATGACATATTACAACCATTTTTGGCTCTATGGATCTTTAACATTCGCAGAACCCTCTGTTTCACAGAAGTTCTTTGTAGTGTTAATGGTTCTTATGTCTATAATAGGTAAGAAATGTTTTTTAAAGATCCTTTGAATGACTCTCTTGGTAACAAAAAATAGAGTAGCATCTCTACTTTTAATAGTGATATGCATCTGATGTTTTCCTCCATAGTCTTTGTTTCTGAGATGATGTTTGAATGACATCTAATAAGTTTAATTTGTAAATATTACTGACCTAACAATTAACAGCAATCTTTTCTTTAGCTGGGTTAATGCTAATTTATTAGTAATTATTAATTATAATTTTATTTGTAACGTCATTAATATGTGTAGTACCGCTGTCTCCACTAGATGTCAGTATAGTTAGTTTACGCACATATGGAACAACTGTATCATAATTTAAATTGTAAATAGTTTAAAAGTAATTTGTGATTCTTTACATTGGGTTACATTAAGATTGTAAATGAAGACGTGAAACTAAAACACTGGAATAGAAATTTATTTGAGGAGTTTAAGAATATAACTATTAGGAGTATCACAGTCACCACATATAGGCCTATATGACTAAATGGTAGCATTTACAATTATATATATTGAATATGATACTATTTGTACTATGTTGTCTAATTAAAACAAATAAGTGCCTTAGAGATGGACAAATACTCTTTGATCCAGCTCCTTGTGTTTAATAGTGAAGCAAATTCACCGTAAACTTAAAGTAAACTTTTATTATGTAATTATTAATGCTATAACTATTTAACTAGGTTAAGCTTGTTTTCAATTGTTTATAATGTTTTGTGCTCATCTTTTTGCTCCTTTCATTTCAATTGGCGGATCAACTGTTATCCGATTGGTCAGCTCTGCTCTGATGGGCGTGGCTTCTGTAGCTTAACTAATGATCGTATCCAAGCCAGACACTTGAACTTAACAGGTAAAGGGGGTGATTACCAGCAAGTTTAGGGCAAAAGGTTATCAATACATTTACATATGAGATGCTACACAGAGACAAACAGAAACCAAATAGTTTTGAGTTGGCAGATTATTATAAGTCACTATATGAGTCATTAAAAGAAATTCATAAAATGTCAGACTGGTAATTAAAATACATTACATCAACAACTTCTAAATCAGACAGACACCTGTATAATATAATAAAATGAAGTATGGACTATACTAGAGAAATCTCAAACCATTTAAAGATCTAATGTTTTGCACAACTAAATATCAAGAATCATATCTGTGATATCAGTCTGATCAGTTGCATGATGTGATGATGTGCTCTGGTCAGACTGCTGGTGTAGAGCACTAGTTAGGGGCCTAAATAATCTGCAAGATAAGACGCTTGCTGTACTTTCTCAGGCCTTGCTAAAATGTCAATCATACTTATCTTTGTACTGCTTTTTTTTGCATTCTCTAATTACTAGATACAAAAGTTGGTTGTGTTTGCAACGTTTTTTCCCGCTTGAAGGTCTTTTTTGTGGTGTAATTGTATATATAAAGCAGATGTCGCTGGGAAATAACCCACTCCCACCTACACCTTCTCTTTGTTTAGTTTGCAGATGTCGTCCAGGTGAACCTTTGTTGTATTTTCCCAGAGGTAGTGATGTAAAATTAATTAAATGGTCTGTTAACTCATCGTGCCAGGCAACAGCCTTCAACCGTATGATAGTTGCTACGTGGCCAAGGATTGTAAACAGTAAATGATGCTTGTTCTGTGGAATTACTGTATATACAACAGAGCAACATAAGGGTTTATGATAAGGGCAGGTGGTGGTGGTGGGGGTGTAATAAGATGATTAATTTTTTTACCCGCATGTCATTTCACACCTGTATGAATTACTTTCTTCTGAACATTGGGAACCAGACAACACTGACCCCCATTGACTTCCATTGTATGAACACAAAAGCACTGACATATTTCTCTGTTTTGTGTTCTGCAGAAGAATGAGTCATTCTGAGGCTTAAAAAAATAATGACAGAATTGTAATATTTCTGTGAGCTATTCCTTTAAGCATGCATTTAATATGATAATAACCAGTTTAATGTTAGACATATGAAATATGAAAATATGATGAAATATAATCAAATAACAGATGCAAATGTTCTTGTTGGAGAACCCTCTGGCTCGCCTCTAATGATGGGAAAACATCTGATTCTGCCAAAAAAAATCATTTCTTTGTATATGGTCTCACCATGCACTCTTAAAATAAAAGTGCTGGAAAGGGTTCTTCACGGCGATGCCATAAGGGACACTTTTGGTTCCAGAAAGAGACTTTCAGTTAACAAAAAGGTTCTGTGGATGTTTGAGGTTCTTTAAAGAACCATACGGTCCAACAAAGATCTTTTAAGAGTGCATGTGGTTAGAGCAAAACTGTAACGATCATGTTTCTGTTTTTGCATTGAACAAAACTTTTTTTCAAACCCACAGGTGGAACAGAGATGTTTGATCACACAGAACTAGCTCGGTTCCTGACTCATACAGAGGCGTGTTGTGGTCTTCATTATATAGGTCAGTACAGGGCAATCGAGCATATAGACCAATGTATAAGCGCGTGTCTATTATTGGACATGGGTGATAGGTGTGCAGGTATCCGGTGAAACACTGTGTGCAGCTTGTGGGTTACCAGTTTCTTGTATTTACAGAGTCGGCATGAAACCTCAGCATAGTTTTTGCCAGGAAGTATAAACCGTGCACTTTTGAGTCCATCTTAAGCAACAACAAATCATTTTACTTTACATATTAACATGTTTAGCAGGTGTTTTATGCACTTTTATGAGATAAAAAGAAATCCTTGGGAATTTATTACTTGCATAACTGTGATGCCTGAATTATTTAATATGACACATTTTCCACAATATTTATAAAATAAAAGTGGTCACTATTTAAAAGGAAATGCTTCGTTAAAAAGTAAAGTTTTCATTTTAATGAAATGAACTGTTGATGTTGGACAACAAGAAGTGAAAAAGTACGATATGAACTCCCTACAGTCTAAAAAGAGATGGTTGTATTATAAGGCAACACTGAACTAAGTGTATTAAAAGAAACAAGACTTTTTTCAAGTACAGCATCTTAATTCAGTCTTGAACACAAGGAGTGAACTGACATAAACAGGATACAATAAACAAATACTGTAATGTGTTCCTGGACATTTGACGTACAGTACAGATATTTAGCCAGCCGGAGGATAGGGACTTTTTCAGATATCAATGGCGTTCTTCATGGAAACAGAGATGTCTTATGGGCACAGTTCACAATAGATGATTCTTACCGTTTGTAAAGAAATCAGTGTTATGCCACAGGACTATCCTACATTCACCAAGTGTTAAATTACATATCCAAATATGTAATAGCAGAACCATTTTTGGCTGGGACGGTTCCGTCTTTCAAGGGTTCTTTGTGGTGGATAAACGTTCTTTAGACTACTTACAAAAATAAGAAGAGATGGTTATTGTGAGAACCTTTGAGCGAATGGTTATTTGGGGAACTAAACGTCACTGTGAAGAAATTAAATTATAAATTCAGATTTCACAAATGTGTGGTTACAAGAAACCGCGTTTATCCATTACTGTTCGGTGTAACTACAATGTGAGTGTTAAATTGAGCTTTCTTTGTTGTACAGGAAATAGTGGCGAATACCAGAACCCAAAGTGTAAAATCACTAGAAAGTGTGAATTCTGAAGTGGGTTTTAAAGAACATATTATGTTCACACTACTTGTAATACTTGGTTCTTCTGTTTAAAATAACAATATTAACTACAATAACTACAATAAAAAAAAGTGTTATATACAAAGAGAATCTGTTTCTTATCTTATTAATGAAATTATCTGTTTTCTGTTCAAAAGATAGAGGAAGATTTATGTAATGTGCACTTGCATACGATCTAAGATCTAAGATATGATGTAAACATTCACTTCTTCATTGTTTATCAGCTATAGAGCTGCACCGTAAAGACTTTGGTTTAGTTTCTTTGCAGACAGACACATGACAGGAAGGAGAAGAAGAGGCCAGACCACAAAGTTTAGCTAACTGTATGAATCAAATACTGCAGAAGAAAACTATATAGATCAGAAAATAATCATGCTATAATCTGCACTAAAACACTGTCAACACTGTAACACAAGAAACATTAATATTTTATTTACAAATATCTAAATACATGCGTGCATACATACAATAGTTATATTGTGCTATATTGAATATAAGTGACATGACTTTATTCAGTTTTACTCATTACTGGATCAAGACAAGACGGCATTTCTTCATTATTTTCTTAAAACTTCAGTTTTTAGTAGCCTAATTGTGACGTCATGTTGACGTCATATGGGAGGGGTCTGTAACTGTACAGCAGGGCGTCTAACGGGATAAGCAAAAATCAGCTCAAGATGCGCGTTTTGTGTGTTTTTATTGTTTTTCTCTGCAGAACAAGAATCTTTTTATATTTATCCGGACAGATCGCTGCATTTTAATCATTCATCTGTGGAAATGCCTTAAAGTCTGTGATTTAACCGGATTACGTGAGCCGTTTGTTTTTCTTTGTGTTGATTACAAGTTGGGACATGATACATGATACATGTTACACCCTTAAACCAGCTTTCGTTTTGTCAACTTGTGGATGTTTCCCAATGTCTTTACCTTTAGCCTGTGAGACTCTTATGGATGTGAAAATGACGACGTGATGGTTGTGTATGTCATATTCTGGGTGTGATTCACTAATCCAACTTACTTTAAACATAATATGGAGTTTTATGATAAGAAAGTTTGGGAGAAAATTGGATCATGATTCATAAATCGCTTTTCTTTTGTCTGTGCTTGTGGTGTGCACGTGGTAAGTTGGTTTTATGGTTTAATATCTCTTATTTTGTTTTAATTTGAATAAAAAAAATAATTAGTTATGTGGACGCATATACATAATTAGCAGTAAATAATGTTTTGTACTTATTTAAGCTTTATTGTCTTAAATTAGGACAAAATAAATAAAGCCAAAATAAATAAATAAATAAATAACCAGCTGCAGAAAAAGAAGAGACTGATAAAAACATACCAAACAACATTAACTTTATGTTAAAGAAAATCATATCTGTTGTTTAATGATTATATCATATTAATAATGTGTTAACCATCCATGTATGAATGAGGCAATTCTTTGTCAGTGTATTTACTGTGTAGTTTGTTTACATACATTTTAATCAGTGTCTCGATGTTTGTGTTTCAGGTGTGTTTGGTGATGAAGTGAAGTCAGTGTCAGTGATGGAGGGAGATTCTGTTACTCTAAACACTGAACTTACTGACATACAGAGACATGACCAGATACTGTGGATGTTTGGACCTCAGGGGTCTCGTATAGCTGAAATCCATAAGAAAATTATTGATATGTATCGCAGTAATGAGACATTTGGTGACAGACTGAAGTTGGACAGTCAGACTGGATCTCTCACCATCACAAACATCAGAATCACAGACTCTGGACATTATAAACTACAGATCAGCGGTGACAAAGGAACTTCATACAAGAAATTCAATGTTGCTGTATATGGTGAGTGAAGAAGTCTTGATATGTCTTTTAGTTTTCAATGTAATGGCAAATAAATTTGTGCTTGTTAATTAGTACTGTATGATTTAGGCATGTTTGAATATAGAGTGAAATATCATTATGAGGACTGTGTTAAACAGCAGTCAGGGTGTGACTGTGAGTTACTGCTGAGAGGTGCTACTTAAATTATATTATTGTATATTATAATCATTTAAAAGGAATGTTTTTTTCAGAAACATTGTGACAAAATCTCTATTCTGACAAAAATTATGCAGATAATTATTCAGCAACATTATCAGCAATTTTTCCTTTTATATTTCCAGCACCTCTTCCTGTGCCTGTAATCAGCCTCACTGAAAACTGTTCTTCATCATCAGCAGCAAGATCATCAAGCTCAAAATGTGTGTTGTTGTGTTCAGTGATGAATGTGTCACATGTGACTCTCTCCTGGTATAAAGGAAACAGTTTATTGTCCAACATCAGTGTGTCTGATCTCAACATCAGTCTATCTCTGGAGGTGGAATATCAGGATACAAACACATACAGCTGTGTGATCAACAATCCCATCACAAACCACACACAACATCTCAACATCAGTCATGTCTGTAAACTGTGTTCAGGTAACGACAGTAATGTTCCAACTTTAAAAACTAAATGTTGTCACCCTTTACTAAGATCTATTACTAAAAATGGATTAACAAAAAGTGTATGCAAGTTGTGTAGTTGTGCTTGGGGTGTAAAGTAAAGCTTAGCTTTGAGAAAGATTTGGGGAGGATTGGCAAAAAATTACAACACATGTGCAAAGTTTACTGGGTCAAGACTCAAGAGAATGATTGCAAAGTAAAAAACAAGAGGATGAACAAAATATTTATCACTGATGCAACTCTAGTTAGTTCATTCTTTATATACAAGGAGCATTTTATTGCATTTGTTTGCACATTAAAAAATATTTTTTTACACTGATATGCTGTAGTTGCTCTGTACTAAATAATTTGTCACATAAATCCCTTATCCAAGTTCAGCGTTTTCTCCATTTTATCGCATACATTAAAAGTTCATATTGTATGTTTTGGTTAAAGACTCATTTATTGTTTTGTGTTTCTTTATTACAGATCAGCGCAGCAGTTTACATTGGGTGATAATAGCTGTTGTTGTAGTGATTCTTGTTTTAGCTGTTATTGTACTTGCTGTGATGTGTAACTGGAGGAAGTTTAAGCCTGTGATAAATCAAGGTAAGCATTGTCTACAACTGATCCATTTAAAATAACATTTTCGATTAATAAATAGTTTTGTAGTGTGAAAACTGTGATTATTATTAAAACAGTTCAGGCTCATGAGGAGGTACTTTACGCAGAGACGACATTTTGTTCACGCAGTGTACAGAGTTTGGTAAGATAAGAAATTGCTGTTGTGCGCTGTGTACTTCTGTCCGCCTGAAGAAAGCTGAAACCACAACGCTGACGCTGAAAGATGCTTGAACAAATGAAGCTGCAAACCTGTCTTATGTGCTTTCGCTTGATGATGCATGATGATCAGAAAACCAATGAACATTTAACATGATCACAAAAACTGTTCCCTTTTTACTTGTTACCACTGTAGGTTTTAGTGCAAGGTAGTTCTTAAATCACAATAAATTAGATTTTCTGGGCATATCAAATATTACAGCTCTTTGTGCGTACAAAAGCCTTCAATGTTCAACGCTGCTTCATAATACAGTGACTCTAAAAAGTATTTGGACACATACAAAGGTTTGAATGTCATCTGCAAATAATATTGCCACCTGGTTTGATATTCAAAATGTCCAGATAGGTTTTGGAGTCGAGGTGATTGCCTCTAGAAACTCTGTATTATTTGTTTCTCATTGTTCAATTTGTTTTCTTACAGAAAGTAGATGAAGAGGACCATGTAGTGTACTCCAGCATCACTAAGAGATGACACAAACAGTATACTTTACAATGAACAGTATTCACTAGTAAATGAATAGATTTTTTTTAAATGGTTATGTTTTCTTAACTCAGTCTAGCACAGCTGTATACCAGCCAATGACATTCCTAAGACGCTACGGGAATTTCCTTGACTTCTGTTTCGACTTGCCGGGGCCTGTCTTGTGTTTGCATTGATGTGTCTGTCAAACAACAGATTATATTTTTAATACTTTTATATGTTCATTTTTTCTACATTCACACTGTCTTAAATTATAGGCTGGATTATATGAGTCTAAACAATCAGTATTTTACATAATGAACCTGGCAAATGGCTGCAGGACTATGTGCCATCAGCCAGTGTTAAAATTGTTTCCTGAGATTCCAGAATGATGTCACATTTACAGCTCAGCTGGGTGGTAAAAACGTTTCCAGTGGATTAAGCAGATCCACAACACTTTATCACTTTACTGAATTGTCATTTCATACCCAAAGAGCACAGAAAACTGTAGTAATCGTGTTGTTGAAAAGCCTCTAATGCACGGCTAACACTCATAAATGAGAAATGAAGTGTTTGATGAGCATCAAATAGGAGAAAATATGTCTAAGTGCCTGTATGCATCTGTATTGCCATTAACTGTACTTTCTGAGGTTATTATGGTTCATTAATCATGGACTACCAGAGAATGGATATTAATGTCAAACTAAAATGTTTGTATGTGGAACCTAAATGTTAACTGTAACTAAATGTTAGTGCTAGTGTTGAAAATACAAATACTCACATGATTGGTGTTTTGCGTGTCTTGTGTTTTGATGGATGTTTTTGTAGTGCCTATTTAATGCAAATACTCACATGTATGTGATATGTTTATGTTTAGTTCATTTAAAGCTTGAAATTATTTACGTATTCTTTATTTTTTTTTCTATTTAAATGTGACCCTGTCTGTGAAAAACCTGCTGAAGTCATGTTTTGTGATATATTGTTGATTTATAGTGTTCTACATCATCCTACATAATGTGAAGAACATTCCGTGAAAAAATAACCGTGATATGTTTATGATTTATTTATTAAGAAACGGCGCCATCTTGTGGCGAGATGCGGATTTTGACGTGTCAAAACGAGCACGAGGTTTACGAGAAAACATCATATTTAAAGTAAGTTTTAAGTGTTAGCATTGGGCTTTTATCAACCCTAAGTCATTGTAGAAGTTAACGTTAGGTTCCATTAACAGATAATAAATCAGATAAGAGACATGTAACCTAAATTGTTTACATCAGGCTCGGAAAGTGGAAACTGAACATGGGACAAATGACACAAAAATGAACTGAAATCCTTCTAAATTGAAGATGAAAAGAAAAATCCTTTAATAAAAATTAATTACGACAGTGGCATGAATGTGAAAATGAACTAATGTCCAAAAATGTAACATGCTCTTCGAATGTGCCTAATTATTTGCGTACAAATTTCAAAGATTCAGTTTCGCTAATTATGGGTTTTTAATGCGCTGCCTCTCGTGGGGCGGGCTTTAACAGTGATCTACTCTGATTGGCTAGTAAGAGTTAGATTGACAGCTCCGTGACCTGGAAGTAGAGGCTGATTTCAGTCAGCTGAAAAGGTGGCGGTATGTGCACCACGTGGATTGTTGAAAATGTTTAATTACATGAGTAGTATTTGAGTTTTAGCGGTCTCGTCGACATCTTCCCTCACAGTTTGACCCTCGAGGTAGGCTGAGGTAAGTTTGTGTTAATAAGAAACACAAAACTTTTATGGGGTTCTGGTTTCATTCACAAGTTTGCAAGTCACTTATGTTATGTGATGATGTTTGATTGTGATAATATATGATGTTGAAAATGTTTAATTGTTTGGGACTTTAAAACTGTTTTGTTAGCCGAACCCCCTTTTTCTAAAAGCTTTACCGCAGATTTTAAGTAAATATGTTAATAACTTAATTGCACATTAGCATGTTTAAATGGTTTTCTGTCAGTTTTAATGTTTTTTCCAGTAGTGTTTTACATAGTTATTGGACATTCATGTGGTAATTGTCTTTAATTGTTACATAAAACGTGTCTGTCCATTTTGCATTAGTATCAGTTTTGTGAGATTGTAGGTTTGTGTAATGGTCACAGGACATACAGATAAAAGAAGATCTCTGGATTTTGTTGGTAAGTGTTGAAATAATTTGATTAAAAATGTAATGTTTCACATTTTATGACTTAATTGTAATTGGCTAATTAGCCTAATTGTTTTTCAATGCACTAATATCCTGCAATTCCCTCGTGAACCACCAGAGGGTCGCGAAACCCGGTTCGGATTCTGTAAGTACTACAATGAAATCTATGGACTGAAATGACTTTATTCCTTTACTATTATTAACAGAGATGTAATGCTAAAGGGTTTAAATGTGTTTTGGGATGTGCTGTGCAATTATTTGTGATTTACTTTTTAAACATTCTTATAATGTGTTATATTAATCATGTTGCACAAACAATTAGTGCATATACAGTGCTATTGAAAAGTTTGTAAACACTCACTTTTGTTTCCTACATTTTCGAATAGTAGTATATTCATGAAATAGAACGACTCTAACTTGGGGAATTGTATTGTGAGTACAAACATCTGAAGTAAAGTGTTATATTTGATCTTCAAATGTAATCACACTTGGTCTAGAATTTGTATCATTCAGCGTCTTGAGGTGTCGCTGGACTTGTTAGACTCCGATGACATTTTAGTTTCACAATGTTTGTAACTGAACTTGTTTGTTCATGTGAACAGGGAAGATGACGATCAAGTTCCTCCAGTGTTGGAAGGATGTTGTGGCAGTAGTGTTTGAAGTTCAAGTGGAGGTGGGATGAGTTTGATCATTCACCTCTTCCATATGATGCTGAGGTTTTTTCTCGGATGTCTAAAGCTGCCCTGCATGTATGAGATGATTTCACGTTTGGAAGTGGAGGTAAAAAAATTTTTTTAAAAGGGTCATGAGTGTTCTGTTGATATTTTTTTGTGTATTTCTAGGTAACACATTTCTGATTTATCTGCTGTTACAGAAGAAAAGGTAATGACCTTGTTGTGTGGGTTGACATTTATCTGGCACACTTTAATCGTAACCGTCACCGCACATATTGAGTATACACATGAAATTGGAGTATGTGGAAATTTTTGTAAAAACTGTAGATATTTGTAAACACTTTAAACAAACAATTGCTCCCTGCAAAACTGTCCTCACAATCGTCTCGCATGCATTCAGGACTTGCTGCTTGGAATCCTGTACATATGCCGGCCTGTGACAATTTCAGAAGGGTTTAGTTTAGGTATCTTGAATGTGTTAATTGTTTGTCTGTCTTTAAGATTTGTTAATGCTGCTTCATGTGCACGGACACAAACTTGTACTTCTGTTCTTGAGGTTTCTGTGTGCGTTTCATTGCAGTTTTTGTTGATTATTATCATTTTGGTCTTTTAAACTGAAGCTGCAGTGTCCTTCTTTGTGTAGTCTTATGTTTAGTCTGCAAAGCTCTTGGCTGGACATCCTGTGCTCTTTCAGTCTTTGCAGACCATTCAACAACCTGATTGAAAGCTGTCCCAGTCATCATATATTTTTAGGGCTTCTGAGATCTCTGGTTTCAGTCCATTTCCAAAGGCATACTGGAGTCCTTCAAACCAGCATGTTCCTGCCATGTATGCCTGAAGCGGTCTTTATACTCTGTAATGCATTTGCAGTCCTTACAGCTTTCTATCCAGCTTCAATGTTATCTTGAGACTATCCTACTTTGGTCACTGTCTCTTAAGTTGACATTAAGAGTCATCTTCTCCATGTAGTGGATGTAGATTTTTTGCGGTCTCTAAACTTTGCAAACCTTCCATGGTTGCTTGTATATGTGTGGTAGTTCCCTTGAGCATTTGTCAATTTGCTCTGGTGTCTTTTTCTGTCCATTCCCCTCATTCATTCTCAATTACTTTGAGCTGTCATCTCTGCTTCCCGTTGCTGCCATTGTTTTCATTCATTTGTAATGTGTTTGTTTTGGAACAGTCCTTTTATTCCAATTGTTTGGAAATGAAGTTTAGCAACTTCTCATTTTTGGTGTTTGTCCTGAAGTGTTGTGTCTTTCCATAAGCCCACTGTCTGCATACTTGATGCTGTTCATTTGAGTCAGAGCATTTCACCTCACAGTTGTTTACATGGTAGCTGAGACTTTATCTTGTAGACCATTTTGCAGTACGTAAACGACACTGTTCCTGAAGCAGTTGTTGTTTCCTTTTTTTCCACATATGTAATTATGTCTTGAAGTTTGTTAAACATTTCCATTCCCATGTGAATGTTCTGTTGGTTAGATGGCAAAAGCTTCTCATCTTTCTCATCTTATTTGTAAGTTCAGCATTAAAGAGATGTCTCGCATGCTCCTTTTTAAAAATTGTACAGGTTTTCTGTCACACAATCACATCAGTTATTTGTCAAGTAACCACTTGCTGTTTGCACATTTCTGAAATGTGTGTGAATGTTTGACACAGAATTTTCACCACTGCTTAGAATGGTGTCTCAGAGTTATTCATTAGTTTGTGTTGCAATGTACCTTTTGTAAGTGTTCAAAAAATCTTAATTATTTTTCTAGATTGAGGAGACTTCAGACCTGTCGACATACAGCGAGCGCTTGTGTTTTATAAAGTGTGAAGTGCTGACTGTCTTGTGCATGTTTTATTTTGTATTGTTTTTGTAGATGTATAGTATTTATGTAATATGAATGGAGTAGTGACATGTGAAAGATTTAAAGTATGCTGAAATGACAATGTAAAATGAAAGTTAGATGCTATTTATTGCAGTAATAGATTTGTATGTATTAGTGTGACGTTCACAGACAAACTGCTCTTGTTTTCTGCCATTACAATCTTACATCTCGACCCAGAGGTTGGTGCGAGTGGCACTGGAAAAGAAATCTGATCCTGATCCTTCCAGGATAGTCCAGTAGGGCTTAAAGGTACGTTTGTTGTAACTGTAAGTGTTTTGAAATGCATCGTCACTAATGTTTGTGACCCAGTCTGAGAAAGCCCAGCTAAAGTTATATTTTGTTGGTTTTCTGTTTTGTGCATCAAGTCATTGAACGTAATGTAAAGAATAATATGTGAAAATGGTGCATTGATATTTGCAGTATTGTAGCAAGCATAATGAAAAGATTTGCTGAAAATGAAGTTTGATGCTTATGTCAGAATGAGAATTTGGGCTGGTTTTCAAAGACAAGGTCACACTTTCAATGTGTAAGTGAGTAACCCATTTAATCCCACTGCTCCCATTTGTGCTTCTATTTCAGTGTGGTATTGAAAAGCAACTATTGTTGTGAGCAGACATACAGAAGTGAAAGGTTGTAATGTCATGTAGATTGTTGAGTAGTATGTAAGGTGTGGGAAAAAGGTTGGATTAAATGGGTTAAGCAATGAGTTTAATGTGAAGTTATGATGAGTGAAGCCATGTAAGTAATCAAAGGAAATAGAAATGTAACTGTATATTGACCATGTAGTAATGCAAGAGTTATGACTCCAGGTTGCTTAAAGTGTTTAGATTAGTGTTGAAAATGTAATGGTGTGAAAATTTTTTTGAAGACACAGTCTTGTCATGCACTTTTATACAAGTGGTTTGTGATGTACATGATTACTTATGGAGTGTATGTTTGCTTTTGTAGATGGAGAAACCGGGAATGCAGAACGTTTGGACTTGTGCAGGTTTTATTCCTCATGGGCCAGAGGTAAGAGGAGTCAGGTACAGTCTTATCTGCCCGCTGAAGAGATAGCCAATCACTGTGTCATGAGATGTCTAAGTGCTTGTCCAGATGGTCACAGAGTGTGTCATGCACGTAGGCATTTGCTGACAAGGTGATTGGGTGCTCTGCAGTATGTGCTCAGGGCAGGTAAGAGTGTGGCTGATCCCTCTCACCCCAGACCCAAACTCTGTGGAATGTGGTCCATGAGGAGTGGAATCTAGTTCCAGCAGAACTCCCTCCATGCGCAGTCATAATGCAGTGTCGGGAGGAAGGTTTTGACTTATATATATATTTATTTTGGTTAAAAATGTACATTTTTAACAAGTCGCAGCTCGACCGCACGCCAGCCAGGGACACTCTTTGACTTGCGCTTTTGTCCTCATTTCTCCTTTAGGTAGCATGTTGGACTGTCATGCACTACCTTGAGCAACTGTTACCTTCCACAATAAAGCGGTGTCTGATATTTAAGCCAAATGCATGTGTCATTTTTACACCAACTTCTATTATAACCATGGGTTATTCCAAAGCCACCTTGTTAACTTTTCAAGTGTGTCATGAGTTTCCCTCACACTCAACATTCTCCATGCTGAAAACAATAACCTTTATTCTTCACACAAACTTGCATCATGACCCTACATTTCATTCACATTAACAATGCTGCTTGGCAGTGTTGTCTCCTTATCCCTTGTACACTGTTACTATTACTACTTCTGTACCCATCTTATTAACTTTCAAACCATTACAAAGGGTAGGGTAGGGTAAGGAAACATCTCTTCAAACACATTTCTAACCAACATTAAGCTACATGCTGGAAGAATAAAACTCATACATCTGCAATATTTTAACACTTCTTTATTAAAACATGTTCTGAAAGAATGCTTGTTCCAGGTCACAATGAAGCACTTCATGTCACATTTAAGCCATTAAACAAAACTGTAGGACACTCCATCAAATGCAAGACTTGGAAGTGACAGCTGATCAGACATCACAGCACAGGTGCTCCATTCCTAAGTAAAACAATTAAAAAGATTCAAATACATGCATAACTGTTGTCATGTTATGTCAGGCTGAAAACACGTCACATCAACCGATTTCTCCTACTGAGAACATACACATTCTCAACCCTCTGGTCACCACGTACTCTGGAACACATTTTGGAAATATTCATGCAAAGCTGTTCAGTCCTATACTCTTCAACATTTTTTTGCCCAGTCTGTGAAACTCAGGCAAGTCCTACAATTAAATTAACATTACAAGCATCAAAGTTTCTCTTCGCCTACACTTCCCTACAACACCCATCTTGGACATGTCATTACTCTGTCAACATTAAACAGGTTATCAAGCTTAATTTTTCACATAATGTACTCTGACTAATTAATGACTTTAGCTGGGTTTGCACATACAGGGTCACATTTTTTAACTACATGTCGAAATTAACATTATGAAACTACTTACAATAAATACAACAACCTACTATACATACTGATGACTCTTTACACAGACAAAACACATGTCAAGATTTTAAGTCAAAAAGCATCTTTTAAAGTTTCAACTTGGCTTCACACTCATTACAGATGTTAGCTACTACAATAAAGAGAGAGTGTTCTCACCTTCCAAAAGCATGAGAGGCCAGTTGAGGACTTGTGCTTTGCCACAGTATCAAGATACAGCATCTGCAACAACAAAAGCTTCAGAAAACCATTTCGACAACATTACCTAAAACACCTCCCGCTTCATTGACTGAACTCATTTAGTCAAGGGTACATCTGAAGGCTGTTTAATGTGTGTACTAGGGAAAGGCAAAATTAATTTTGGTTTACTTGAAAATTACTTTTCTACTCAATATACATTCCCAAAAGCTAAAAATCCTACTTTTGCCCTTAATCTATAATCCACATTCTCACCACTCATTGTACTCATTTAATGCATTCGAAACACCAGTGGCTAAACTGATGTTCAGTGTTCGTTTTCACAAACATGAAAACCATTCCTATCCCTTCAATACTCCTTGTGTCGACTCAAGCTCATGACTCAATTCATTAATTTTGTTTGTACATGAAAGAGTGCAAATACTCACGTAATGACTTCATGGTTTGCGTCCAAACACCACATTTACTGCTCCTACAACACCATCAAGTTCACCGTCAGATATGTTCGGATAGCAGTTCTAGAAACGCCACAGAGCCGAAATGCACTAATCTATATAGACTCACAGCTGTCCAACACACGTGCCACTGATTGACCTCAGCATCCCTAGATGGCATCAAATTGGCATCAATTGGCACTAGCCAATCAGAGCACAGCACTGTTAGCCCGCCCCCCACGAGAGCTTTGGCCCAAAACAGGCCAAGTCAAAACCAACGAAAAATGCCTCACTTTTGCGCCAGCGCGTTCACAACACACAACCAATCTTTGCAAATTGTTCACAACAATGAAGTCAATTTGAAGAGCGTGTTACATTTCTGTGTTACATTCACTGATTGGAAACGCGACTCGCTGGTGACGTCAGCTGCTCAAACTCTGTGATTGTAACAAAAACTTCACAACGAATCATAACTTTCACAAACATATTGCAAATGTTTTTACACAATATAATCTAATAAATGTACTCTACAAATTATTACACATTACATACTATAAACACATTTTCTGTGTAAAATGCCTTTATTCATTTGTGTGTTTATAGTTACACAATTAACAATAAAATGAGCCATTTTCCTACAAATTCGACCAAGTTTACTTCTTTTAGAGGGCGTTTACGCATTTTAAGCCTATTTTTAAAGTACTACCTAAGTTATAAGGTTATTTGGGGGGGACACGTCTGATTAAAAACAGATTTCAAGGGTGTTTAAAATACATTATTATATGACGATATTGGAAACCTCGAGAGATGTGAATCATTGCACATGCCCATATACCCGTGCAAAACTTAACGTGACATTACACAACAGTATTTAAGAATACAAACGCATGACTATATAATAAATCATTACATGTGTAAACTAAAACTAAGACAAACTTTCATTAATTACATATTGTAACTTAAATGACATACGACCCAAATGTAGGCCTATGTTTGCTCTTAAATGATAGTTTTAGCCATTTCTCAATACGACACACACACACACACATACAACACACAGGAGGACAGAAGTTTACTGTACAGAAATCACATAGAAATCCTCAGGCGTGGACTTTTGGATACGCCTCAAAACAACCATTTTTATGATCGCGCCCCGAATACAAATAACGCTTTATAAAGGCGTTTGAACAATGGATGTTTTGTTTGTTGCTCTATAACGGAAACTCCATGGTACGAATCATTTGTGGGATAGATTTGCCTTCTGTTTTATTATCTGAACAGCGCAAACCGACTACAGTTAGGTTACAGTAAGCATTTCTCAAATACATAAACCACATTTTAGGATTGCTACAGTGTAGCAGATTAAGGTTTATATGACAGACCGAATAAAGCTTTTGCAGTAACATTCCAAAACCAAAAGAGAAGTCAATTGATTTTCCATGACTTTCTGAAAGATAAAAAACCAGAGACGGATGCATTAAGATAGTCAGGAGGTCAGTTCTACATGAACAAGCCAAAAAATTGTCTCTAACAAGTGTATTTAAACAAATTTCACTTAAATCTACATCTTTGATTTGTGTGAGATCTCTCTGTGTTTCAGGTGTGTTTCGGATGGGAAGCAGGCGTTGAAAATGCAGGTTTGCAATTGGTCTGCGCAGCTTGAAGCCTTTTTTCCAGACACTCGCTATTGGCTCAGAGCCCCGTCAATCTAACCCGATGACAACGCCTCCAAATGATGTGAGAGAGGCTTCACACACTTATTGACCTGACCTACATTTAAAAACGGAATGAACGGTTCTTACGTTTTCTTCGTTTCATGTCAAGGCACCATTTAACGAATGTTCCCTTTGGCTTCTGCTTATTCATCTATTACGGTAGGTCCGGATTTAACCTACTTTCACTTTTGTCATTAAAAAGCGCAAATCTGTAGAAATGTAGGAATGTATAAATAATCTGGGATTTTACACTTTTTGGATTTAAAATGCATGGCAGGGTAGGCTTCTGTAGAGCTAAGCCTACCCTGCCATGTATTTTAAATCCAAAAAGTGTAAAATACCAAATTATTTCTACATTCCTACAGTATGTGGAGACTATAGCAATTGCAAATATATATCTTTGTGTGAGATCTCATTTCCAACACGACAGAAAAGTTCTTATGTGTTTCTGAATAAAGGAAAATGGAAAAAGATGCAATCCACATCTGTGCATCTGTACATCAGACATGAGAGGGCCAGAGTTTCCATGCATGAACTTTCACAGAGTTTCAGACAAAGATGATTGTGAATCTCCACCCCGCACTTCTTTGACCCACCGCCAAATGTTCTCTGGTTTGTTACTTTTATTTGAGTGACGTAACACTCCGCCAGTCAGAAGTGATGAAGTTTTCTTTCGCTCTTATAGCGGTTTCTGATTGCACTCCAGGAAAAAACTGGACAATTGCGTCGTTCCTTCAAGCACACACCGCAAATATGTTATGCTGGTAACGATCAATAATAAAGTGTTATTACGTGTTTTCTTATTTCACAATCAGAATGAGCTTTATGGCCAGGTATGTTTACACATACGAGGAATTTGTTACAGTGACAGAAGCTCCACAGTGTTACAGAATGACAGCGACAGGACAAGACACAGATGATAAAAATATTCAAGGAATACTATACAAATACACAATATAGACAATAGTGCAAAAATAGCAGGAATAACAATACATAATAAGACAGTTGAATGCACATTTATGATATGTGCAAATTGAATTATAAATAAGTAGTGTTATAAGTAAGTCATGTATTAAAGTGTTGTGTGTGTTCCATGTTTGTCAAGTATTTGGAACTATACCAACACCAAAGGGAATAAAATTGGGATTGTTATATAAATCTAAACGAAAGATTTGTGAACTCATGTGTATTTTAGGAGTCACATCAATACCAGCTGTGTCCCCCCCACTTTCCTAATGGCTGATACATCCCTGCTGGAGACACCATGACTTTCACTTTAAACAGGAGGAGCTTAAACCCCAACAAAAGCCCACATTAATGAAAAACACAGATTGCCACGTAAGCACTGCAGCTACATTCTGAACAATGGAAGATGGGAAAAAGTACGAGACTTGAATCTTTTGCACATTTTCACACGGGGCTAGACTGTTTACGTCATTGCTCTATTCTATTTTATTCTATTCTATCCGTTGATGACTAATTGCTCAGAGTTTGACTATATTAATAAAGCTTTATTGTAATGCATAATTGTATAAAACATTTATAAATACTGATTTGTGAGGAACAAAATAAAAGCCAAACAAATATTCCCTGATAATATGTCCTTAAAGTTAATTTAATAAAAATCTTCAGTCTGTTTGTCACTATCTAGAGCTGTAATTTGTGTGAAATCTCTTTGTGTTTCAGGTGTGTTTGGTGGTGATGAAGTGAAGTCAGTGTCAGTGATGGAGGGAGATTCTGTTACTCTAAACACTGATCTTACTGACATACAGACACATGATCATCATATAAAGTGGATATTTAAAGGGTCTCTTATAGCTGAAATCGAAATAAAGGCCAATGTGAACTGTATATATATGAATGATACTGGTGGGAGGTTCAGAAACAAACTCCAGCTGAACAATCAAACTGGATCTCTCATCATCACAAACATCAGCATCACAAACTCTGGACTTTATAAACTACAGATCAACAACAGCCACAAAACAAAAAATGTTACCGTCTATGGTGAGTTTGCTTAACACACGCTACTAATAACATAAATATAATTTATTTACTGATTTCAGTTCTTGCTGACAAATGCAATATATTGAAATAGACTAGTGTTTCTCAGTAATGTACATTTTTGTCATCTAAGTTGAACACTCCTAGAGTCCTGGAGACCTTAAAAGTATGAATGTTGAATTATTAGACAAAGTTATTGTGATATCTAACGGAACTTTAAAATGATTTACTTACAGTTTTGTTTCTCTTCTGTTTTCTAGCTCGTCTGCCTGTTCCTGTCATCATCAGAAATTCTTCACAATGTTCTTCATCATCATCATCATCATCATCATCATCAATCTCATCCTGTGTGTTGTTGTGTTCAGTGATGAATGTGTCACATGTGACTCTCTCCTGGTATAAAGGAAACAGTTTATTGTCCAGCATCAGTGTGTCTGATCTCAACATCAGACTCTCTCTATCTCTGGAGGTGGAATATCAGGATACAAACACATACAGCTGTGTGATCAACAATCCCATCACAAACCACACACAACATCTCAACATCACTCATGTCTGTCACACGTGTTCAGGTAGGACAGCCTTTGATGTTTATTTTGGATGATTTTTTTTGTGTTCTCCTGAACTTTCTCAATCATGTTGATTTTAAATAGTGTCATTCAATTACAATACATTTTATTTTACAGATTTAAACATTGTTCCTGTAGTATGTGTTTTGGTCTGTCTTTTTGTTCTTGTTGCTGTGGTGTATTGTTTGTGGCGGAAAAGGAAAAATGCAAATCAAGGGGGCAAGTATCACCTACAGCTGATATATTTGTGCCCTTTTATTACAAATGTGAAACACAAAATGGCTTATAATCTCCAAAAACATATATAAATGAAGGCTGTCAGTCAGGTAGGGTCATTATCATCACTCTTAATTTGTGTGTTCTGCAGATGTCAGTGGAGATGCCAGTTATACAGCTGCACAAGACCATGGTAGTTAAAGCTTTATATTTTCACAGTATACAGTTGGTGTGTGTCTTTTGTGTTCGTCTTTCTTTCACATCTACATCAAGTTTATCAAAACATTTGATCATAAATGTCTCATTTATCGTCTAAAGCACTCAACAAACACGGTTATGCCATCTTTTCCTATCATTGTTACATGCACTGCTGTCACATGTTTAGCACGTCAGCAGCGAGTGGTTCACATGTGATAAACAGATAGACTGACAGCATATTTCAGAATTCAATTCACACATCCAAACTTAACTTAAGGATAGCAGGAGTGAAAAAGCTTTAGATAACACCTTATAGGGTAACATGCTATGCACAATTTTCCGGTTGCAGATCCCCCGCAGCAGGGAAGCTTTGTGACTCTGAGATCGCAAAGTCACAAGACAAAACACCGCTCAACTGTTCCGATAACAGCTTTGAACAGGTTTGTCCCACACGGAGACTCACCCACTGAGTCGAAAGTGCCGCATCTACAGAGAACACATCAGACAACGCGCCCAATAGACACAGAGACTTTCTGTTACACTACAATCCATTCAAAAGGTCTGCACATGTTGGTATCTCAAACAAACTGACGAATTTATTCACAAGTACATTTTGATTTAAATAGTTACCATAAAGGACTATTTCATATCTTAAACTGAATGCTTTTATCTTTCTGATAGGGCGAGGCACACCACATGAAGATAACTTGATATGAAGATGAATCTGAACTAAAGATGGCTTTATAAATATTGTCTGGCCTTGATTCCAGACAATCCTGTATACTTTTGAGATACTGTGATCTGAAGCCAAAAACACTGGAAAATTTAGTCCAGGAAAGATTGGGATCAATCCCAGACCACGTCTCTCCGTAAAGTAGCTATTGTGTGACTATTTACTGGTGGATTTAACTCCGTAGTTGGTACTTTGACACCAGTGGTAATTATTATTGCACAACCTTTTAACATGTGTTCCTTTATTATGTTTACATTAACATTTATGTATTTATCAAAAGCGCAGTGCATTCAAGCTATACGTTTCATCGGTATGTGTGTTTCCTTGCATATTATATGTGATCCTGACATGTTCATGTGAATATCTTTATTATAAGTGTTGAAATGTACCAAGTGCAGAATGAAGTAGGTCTTAGTTTTATTATATTATAATGGTGCTGACAAAAGTTATAAACTCGGTGCAAAACACCTGTGTACATTACAAGGTGAAAACAAGACTGATTTGCAGTAGTTAACCTAATGGCATTGTTTTCCTGTGGTATTTGTAATCTTTGTTATAAGTCTGGGGCCTTGTTAAATAATTTGGCCCATTATGATGTGGTCTGTTATCATATCTGCCATTCTGAAATTAAATTTTTACTATAGATATTGCATGGTCTGCATTTATTTTAAAATAGGTATATAATCATGTTTGAGAGGTGTAACAACAACTGCTCAAATCATTTGACTCAAATATTTATGACATATTTTACAAACCAGTTGCAAATGTTTGCATATTAAAGTTTACTAAACTAAGTTTTAACTAAAACTAACTCTGACTATACATACCCTTAATGCTGTAATTTATAGTTTTTGCTTAAGAATAAATAAGTCTCATTATCTTACACCGATTCACAATGATAAGCTGCTAATAATAATGATTTATAACATGAGCTGTCTGCAAATGTGTGGGAATTGTCAGCTTGGCATGGTTTCAAACCATGACTGTTTAAGGTTCAGGAGGTATCATCTTGTGTTTCCTGTTTCAGTGGTGCAGCTGATCAGTTTTGTTTTTGCAATTTCACTAAATTTTCTTATTGAAGAAACCATTTTTAACCATTTTACTGTTCAATTAAAAACAGTAGTACTTGAACGAACAATCCTACCACTACAACAAAATTTAATATTTTTGTTTATAAAATATATTTTTTATATGCCATCCTTTTATTTATGTATTTAAGTACTCAAGTAACAGATTGTGTCGCAGAGTTTCATTTCATAGCAGTGATTTCTCACTTTTTCACTTGACACCTGTACTGGAAAATTATATCACCTTTAAGATTAGACAGAGAGAGTGATGACTCATTACAACAGTTAAAATGAACAGCTAAAAAAATTAAAAATATGAGAATATTTTGCATTTTCTAGGGTGAAAATAAAGCTATTAAATTAACATATTTAACAGCATGTTTGAGGTTTCATGTCTAACCAAATCTGCTGTCTAGCGACACCTGCTGCTCGAAAACATGTACCGTACAATTTACAAACAAGTTGCAAATGTTTTCGTAAAATGTAAAAATCGTTCAAAGCCACTAAACTACAAATCTGTAAAATATTTTTCTTAATTAATGTATACTTTACACATGTTTAAGTTACAGAGGCCTGCTTATAAAAATAAAATAATATAACTTTGATAAGGATAAAGATGAAGTCTTTGTTTCACACACTCACTCTTGGATTTGGATTTACTTTTCGTTTTGTTATTTAAATTAAATAACAACTAAAGTTGTCCAAAAGTAAGCCATATTTAAAGATTGTGGCACTTTTTAGATTTAAAATGCACGGAAGTGTATATGCTTCTGTATTGCTGTATGGGAGATTGGAGCAAATGTAATTTTTCGTGATCTCATTTCCAACAGCAATAAAGAGCTTTTGTGTTCCCATGACTTTCTGAAAGACGAAAAATAGTGAAAGTCTTTAGGACAATTAAATTTTTGGAAGCTTCATCAGAACCCCCTGGGAACAGTCCAACATTTTTACATATATATCATATCAAGATATGTGATATGATATGTAATTCTCTTTTTAAATACATTATTCTGCATTTGTTTGTAATTTCAGCATTATATGAAATGTCTTCAACAAAGTTTGAGTGGAGCACGTTTACGTAATCCAACCAATCAGCGCGTGACGTCGTTCGTGTAAACATCTTGTAGGAAGCAGACATGTCAAGTTCTTTACCAATTCCACCAAAAAGCCTTAAAATCATAATTATTTACACACAAGTACAACCACAGACAGGAAAAGTATTCATATCTCAAATATTTTTTTTCGTTTCAAATGGCTTAAACAACAGCTTCACAACTGCCAATTAAGGGTCAACAACAACGTACGAACAAAATTAAACAAAGATTTTAATTTCCTAAAAGTATCACATGATTCATATCTGACATATAATGTAATTCCTGTACTGAGTTTGTACGTCACCTCTCTTCCTGTCTCCGTCTTACTTTCACTTTCATCAGACACTCGCTATTGATTCAGATGGGCGTCAATCATCGCTGGCGTCACCACGTGGGTGGAGACTCACGAGACTATTGGCTAATTTACACACGTAAACATAGGACACGCCCTATCACTGTGGATCCCGCCCCCCGAGAGGCTGTGGCTGTACCACCCGGTTGTGTTTTTTTATTAATCTGTTGATCTCTAATCTCTTATTCTGTAGTAGTTATAATGGTATTTAAAAAATATACCAACATCTAAATTTAGCCTTGGTGTACTCTGAAAAGGCAACAAAATAATATTTGGATAGATCTTATATTTACTCAACATTATAAAAGTCTAATAAATTTAAACTATGTGAAATTAATTAAACTTCTATCTATATACGTTACAGAACATCTTCAGCTCATGCAGATAATAGTTGGTGGTTCTGTGGTGCTGCTGATGGTGGTTGTTGTTTTAATAGTTGTGTCGTACTGCTTCTACAAAATGAAAACCAGCCGAGCAAACCAGGCAAGTGTTTACAAGCAATAATAAAATCTTGTTTTTAATTGTAATTAATTGGGATTTAGATATTTTTAAAATATATGTACATAGAGAAGTTTACTTGAAATACCACACCCATGTGAAAAAAAACCCATCACTCATCTGTTCTTCCTTTAAATGTTTATTCTGTCTCTCGTTTTGTTATTCAGGCTCAAGTCCCTCCATTAGAAAAGGAGTTAGCTTTGATTCCAGAAAATACTGGCGAAACTTTTGTGGATGCAAGAAGAAACCTCAAATTTATTACACAGAGAAACCTGTTACTCTCCATACAACAGCAGTTTTAGTCAAAGAGGATATATTTTAAGTATTTGGGTCGCCGCTGTCCTCTTCACCTAAAACATTGACTGATATTATTTATTATTTGTGCCTATACTGAGACTTTATGTCAATTGCTTTGTAGCAGTTGTGAAATCTGATTGAAGAGTGTCAACATTAACCACAGAGACCTTGTTTCTAAGTTATTATTCTGGTCTTTTTATGGATTTGTTGGATAATGCTGTGAAGATTAGGCACGATTTAGAAAAGGACATCGATCTGAGATCGGCACGGAGCACCGCTGCTACTGATTTTAATAGACACTGTGAATGCAACGATGTGTTGCTCACTCTGATATAATAAGTGTCATAGAAATCCTTATAACGCTTCTTATGTATTCCCTGCTCATGCCAAGATCTTTTTGCATGCTTGTTTTTTAAATTTTACAAATCAATTGTACATGCACTTAAGTTCTACGATTATGGTCATCTTTCATTTACAGAGCATTGCGCTAGCATCACCAAGGTTGTGGGGTTGATCCCAGGAACATACACACAAAAGACATGTATAAATTAAATAAGTAAATATGTAAGTTGCTTTGGGTAAAAGATGTATTATGATGTGGAGTGATTTACGTTTTATCATATCATATTAATGTCCAAAAACATTTAGTTTCATGACACTGTTTTGTTTTTATAGTTTTTTTAATAAAGGAAAGGAATTTGAAAGTATTCTCAGTTAAGTGAAAATATTTTCCTTTGCTAAATTGTGTCAAATACAGTATATTGTGTTGAACAATAACGCTACACTTTACCATTACTTTGAATGTTACATTATAAACATTAACACTATGCATAATTGGTTTACATAACAAATTAATATTTTTTATTTTTACTTTCCAGCTTCAAATGGCACACGCCTCTAAAACATTAGGTGGCAGTAGATGAACAGCAGAGAGAAATGCAAGACGTTCCTGGTCTTGAGAGTGCTACACAATTCATTTGAGTGATTTTTAAAAGTAATTGTTAAACCTGAAGTTTAAACAAAATTATTATAATAAAACACACGCATGCTATTTTTGTGTTAAAATTTGGATTAAATTGGGTCAAAAAAGCTCTGAAACAGATTGTGGTTAACACCTCATAAAACATTATGATAGGTAAGACCTTAAATAGACGAACACTGACTGTGTTAAACATAATACAGATGTGTTATGTGTAACTTATCTAAACCTTACACAGATTGTGCTGTTTTTAACACAATATTTTAGAGTGTCCAAGACTAGACAAATGTTTGTTCTTCCGAAGATATTCACAGAAAAACCACACATAAACAAGCTCAACGCAGATTAACGTCTCCTCCGTTCTGCCATTATTAACACGGACATGTTTTAAGTTTGAATTTCATGTTTAATGCATACACACAACATTATGAAAAAGATTCAGATTCTTCCTCATTGTTTTATACCACATGCAAACAAAGAGAAAGAGAAGCCTGGCATAAATAGAAAGTAAAACTGACCATCCTGAATCTGCATATTGGTAATAGGGCTGGGCGATATGGCAAAAATGTAAACTCGATAATTTTTTCCCATATTGATCGATAACGATATATATTTCGATATATAAACTGTTAATGCTGCCAGCTTTAAAAGAGTATCCCAACTATGACTGAAGCCATAAAAATTTGAGGGTTCATTAATTACATTTTAAAGTACAGTTTTTTGTCGACAATTTCATCATTTTTGGATAATAACTCGAGGTTAGTTTCACTTTGGTCGCTGCTTCCACTTATTTTTGTCATCCTCGTGCCGAGTTTGCAAAGTGCTGTAGGAAATGGACTTTGTTCTTTGACGTGAACGGTAAAAGCTGCACGCTGATTGGCTGTTGTCGCATATTTCTGCTGTGTGATTGGCTCTTATTAAAAAATCTGGGGGAATAAAAACTCTATTTCTAGTCCGGGTTTACATGAAGGCTACAGTTTGTCCGGTCAGAACAATGATGACTCAATGATATCTTCCAAATGGTCTTTATTGATTGTGCATAAAGGTGTGGTTCTGAAATATAAAATACAAACATAAGTATAAATATAATAAATACAAATCACAATACAACGTTACATATACATATAATCTATGTGTGTGCGTTAACTCTGCACGAGCTGTTCACGTGCGCACCCCCTGCTGCGCTCGTGCTCTCACTGAAGCGGTAAACAACTCTAGAGCGCCTGCGCGCTATCTGAGATGCGACAGCGCATCCTTATTTATCAATATTAAATGTATATAAACTAAAAGTAGATCTCCTGAATAATGATGAGTAACAAAGTACAATCACGTAAACAATACTAAATGTAAACACTTGTACAGGCGGAATACCGTTTCTCCATACAATTACAGTGAATACTCAGTAAGTATACAATAACTTACATTGTAATGCACGCACACGCACAAACGGTAAAACTCCTCCGATTTGGATTATCAATTACTTCAACTGAACTATCTACAATATTTCTACCGATCCTCTTTGACTATTATCATCCACCCACTCACTCTCTTCTCCGTTACTTTCCAGAACTCCGATGGAAAAGTTTAGAACTAGCCCATTTGACACTGGAAGGCAGGGGTGACTGGAATAGTCCATGTGTTAAAGGGGACCACATTTTACACTTATATTAATCCATATCCAGTAAAAATGCCTAGAGCTTATCATCGTTATCGACATATATTTTATCGCGATTCGATATGATATCGTTTATCGGCACAGCCCTAATTGGTAATGCTGATAAACAAGGCAGGCAAAATGACACGTACCAAAACACAGACACCTGTTAAGTTCACTGTCTTTTCAGAGAAACAAGCATGCTTGATCATTCTGTCCAGTGAGCACAAATAATCAAGGACTATCGTGAAAAGAAAAAAGGTGAACATGCATTTAGTGGATTCCAAGATTTCCCATTTGGCCAATTCACTTTCCAGACCAAAGCTCCACCCAGTGCACACATGATTTTGCTCAGTTCCATTAGACTGTTGGAGTAAAAGATCTCTCTGATCTACAGGAAACACTGGTGTGCTAGAAACCCAGCTGTAAAAGATCTTACACAATAAAAAATGTTCATTTCAGTCAATAGCAGAGATCAGCACATTTAAAAAGTCATCGGATGTGTGTAATTTAAACAGTCCATTATACACAAAAATAATAAACATTTGTTTTTCTGAATTTGGGAGTACCTTTTTTATAACTGTCTTAAAATGTATACATTGTTTTCAGGAAATGACTTTGGGACTTTCACATTGGAAGACAAACAAGCACATGTGAGAGGTGTTTGTTTTTAAATGTCAAGGGTGTGGTTGTTTCACTTGGGCTTTAAGAGAAATCACGTGGTTTAAAAAAAACAATCTTTTCTTCCAGGAGATTATTCTCACTGCCTAATGTATATGACATGTGGCTCAAACTTAAAAATTAGATAAGTAAAATAGCAGTTCTTTAATTCAGACAGTGGACATACTATACTGTTAATATTTTAATATATATATATATATATATATATATATATATATATATATATATACAGTTGTGGACAAAAATATTGGCAAATATGAGCAAAGACAGTTGTAAAAATAAATCTGGATTGTTTCTTCTTTTGATCTTTGACACAAAAATACAATGTTTCATTAAAGCAAAACTATTGAAAGTGGGGGGAAAATCACATCATGAAATGTTTTTTTCTTAAATGCACAATGATTGACACAATTATTGGCACAGAAGAAACATTTACATTTTCTTAGCACACAAAGGTGAATAGAAACATGATGTTGTCAAGTCATGACTTTCTGTTTTCAACGAGAACATACTTCAGGGAAATTTCACTCATAGGTATTTCTAGGTGTGCCAATAATTGTGTCCAACATGCATTTAAGAAAACCCTTTTTTCATTATATGCCCCCCCCCCACTTGTGTTTTTATTACTGTTATATGGCAAAATTCAAGATTTAAATTTTTCTACACATATTTTTTCAGAAGATTTTCAGATGTCCACCAGTAAGGTTACAATGTACAGGATGATGCACTAATGTTGCTTGTAGTGACTGACGTGCAACTGTGCTATCAAAGCCCATGCATATACATCTTTTGAATAGATATAATAGTAACCTTCAGACAGAAAATATAAAAAAGCATTTGTTGAGTTTAAAATTAATTTTTAATTCAAGTTTAAAATATTCATTACCCATATACATGACCCCAAGCTACATAATCTACATAAGGATGTGTGGTACAAGTATATCAATGAATAAATGTGTCAACATAATTGTCATGTTTTAGTACGTGTTAAAGTTTAAGAGACTTTTTCTACAGTGCATGTTAAAGTTTAAGAGACTTTTTTTTACAGTACATGTTAAAGTTTAAGAGACTTTTTCTACAGTACATGTTAAAGTTTAAGAGACTTTTTTTTACAGTACATGTTAAAGTTTAAGAGACTTTTTTTACAGTACATGTTAAAGTTTCAGAGACTTTTTTACAGTACATGTTAAAGTTTCAGAGACTTTTTGACTAAGATTTAAAAAAGTATTTACTACTAAACATAGGCATAAACTGAAAAAGCAATGAAGTAATCAAAAGAAACATTTGGATATACAGAAGAACAGCTATAACTACAGCTTGATTTTTACAAGACTTCATATCAGATGTCAATAAACTTAAACAAAAAAATATTTTTGAATGTGAAAGTAATTGAATATTTAGATATAGAAATAGTATCCTAATGACACAGCCAAACGCAACTTTAATTAATGTTTGACTTTCTACATCTCTTTAATCAGAAGTCCATAAGGACGAATGGCGCTCTCCACTATTTCTTTCTCTTTCTCAGCAGATGTTCCCTCAGGGATGGGGACCAACCAATAATCAGCAAACTTGATTTCCCTCTTCTCAGGGTTGATTCTATTCTGCATGATGACTTTGTACGTCTTTCCATTTGTTTGCGATGTGAATTTCGTTGCGAACCCCTCTGCCACCTGTATTTCTGGAGATGAATAAATTCCTCTTCCCAAAACTTTTCTGTCGCCCGCCTTGTAGTGGGTTTTTACTATCCCCTCAGCTCCTTTTAAACTGGTCCCATGGTAGGAAACTGGCCATTCACCAGGAGAGGAGGGGTTCCTCCATCCTCCTGTCCCCAGCCAAGTGTTCCCATCCGGGTATTTATTTCGCACCTTCAGAGCAAACCGCATCCACCCGTACGGACGCTTGTACGTCTCGTCCCCGCGCTTGCACTCAGAATCACATGTTGATTCGGACATGTGAGTGAAATCAAAGTCATACACTGGATCAAAGAAATCATCTGGGATGACAAATAACTCTTTGCGGAGAGAGGTGCTGGTGTTTGTGCTTTCCTTTTTCTGAGTTTCTTGTGAAGGATTGTCAACAAAATCTTCTTCGTCAGAGGAGCTTGAGCTTTCGTTGTTCGGGGTCTTCTGCGACTGATCACCAAGAAACCACCCTGACAGCCAGGAAATCAAAGACGACACAGGATCGTATTTCCCGGAGAGGGCTTCATAACCAAGAAGAGCAACTGTCGGCAGACTGGTAACATCTAATTGAATTGCTCCATCTGATTTTGAAGTCTTTGACTGAATACTCACTGTGGCTCCAATAAGAGCAGTGAGCGCCTCTGCTAAGACAAGGCTGTCTACAACCATTGCGTCAATCTGCTGTTAGACCTTCTCAAGAGAGCAAGTTCTGTGTTAATGTCGACAAGTAAGAGCTATTTATCAGAGGTTAACACACCCATATCGAAATAGACAGTAAAATATTTTTCCTTAGAGTTACTTTTGCTTTCAGTTTAAAATTTGTGTAAAACCTTGTATTGCAATTATAACAATGTCAGTTAGTTTCATGTAAAATGTTGGCTTTTAAATTATAGTCTAAATACTTAAATGAATTAATGATTTAATTACAGTAAAGGAATCTTTAATATGTTCTTCTTATGCTAACATTGAGAAGTATTTGCCTAAAATAAATGTGATATACCTATAAACTACTTTCAGTGGATTTCTGCTCTATAAGCAGGTGATCACGCATGGTTGCAGAAAAGCTGTTAGCTATGGTTAAAAAACAATAAACTTTAATCAAAAGTAAAAAAATGTTGTTTATTGGTAGTTCATGATACTCAACGGTAACACAGGGCAGAGTGTCTCTTTATGTTAATCCTGGGAAACCGGCCCTAAAACACCAATCTTTAAAAAAAAGTATTCAGATAAAATATTCAGACGTGATTATGTTTATAAATGTCATGAACATTGTCTTATTATGATAATAATGGCCAGCAGAGGGCTCCAGTGTGATATGCAATCAACCGTTGTGTATATCTGCTATGATATTGATTTTATTTTGCTTTTTCATAAATTATATTGGTTTTATGATGTCCAAAAGAAATTAGTTTTACGACACTGTTTCTGTTTTTTTTAGGTATGGGGCATATATTGGTATCACTAAACAGGACTAGGTTTTCATAATGCTCAATTTATCAAATATTTTTTATCAAAGAATTACTGAAATGATTTAATGTTTTAAAGGTCATTCTGCTCTGACAATCAATTACTTGACATTAATATATAACTATAATATGTATAACAGAACGAGGGATTGAATGGTTATGATTTGTAAAGATTACACTGTTTAAATAAAAAAACACTTTTGTAATTTCATATCTTGTGTGTAAGAATGAAATGGAATAAAGAGATCATGTAATGTGATTTCATATGGAAATAGAAACAATGTCGTCTTGTGTTTGGATGTTTCTATGTTTATAAGATCAATACACTTTAGGAAAAATTTATTTCTTGCTTTGTTTCTCCCTTTGACACGAATTATAAAAAAAACTGTTTGCATTTATCTGTATTACATAAAGAAAGTGTTAATATATAAACTCTTGCAATATATTAAACTTATCAAGGGCTTAAATATATCTTGGTTGTCAAAATGTATTTTTATTTCAATTAGTATGCGTTACATGTAAATCATTTAAAATCTGAAAGTCAATAAACATAAACATTAAACAATAAACATTTAGATTGCCTTTCTGAACACCTTTAATCAGAAGTCCATGGATGGATGGCACTATCCACTTTTCTTTTTCAGCAAATGTGCCATCAGGGATAAAGACCAACCAAAAAAAATCACAGTAATTGAAATACTTAATTGTTGCAAGTGAAGTTTTGTGTTAAATACATAAAAGGGACAACACATGTTGAGTTGAAAGTAACACAAGTTGAGTTAAAAGTAACACAAAATGTGTTGTTTTTAAATTAACACAAACAAACATCTGTGTGTTGTCCCTAACTAGACACATCTTGTGTTATTTTTAACACATCTGTTTTTAGAGTGTACTGTAATGGTGTAAAAACCATGAGGGTCTTTTCTTCATAACAGATTATTAAAATGCAAAATCTATACACAACACAATGTTAAAAACCCTCATATATCGTGATGGTTTTATGCAACACAGTGTAACCGTGAAAACAAGGCAAGTGAACCGACCAGCATCAAAACACCAAAACATTTACTGTTACTTTCACTTTTATAGATACAAGATTAAACTGATAATCATTGCACTTCTGTTTAGATCAATATATAAACATTCAAACATGTGACACAATTACTCAGTGTAAATCTATACAACATCTCTCTGATCTAAAGTAAATAGTGGCACTTTAGTTATTACAGATTGACTCTTAAATGAGGCAATGGCAGCTATTATGTAATTTAAAAATAGAAAGATACCTGTAATAATCAGCAGAATTGAGAGTACAGTGTGGAAAACAAGTCTTGTTGGATAAATGTAAAGTTGGACGAGGTCTTTAGTTATAATATAACACATAATGTTGCAGAATAAACATCCTCATTATGGTCACTGAAAATGATTAAGAAAACCTTTGAAAAGAAAATGGGTTTCTGGCATTTTATTATCAGAATAAGTTGTTGATGTTATCTCTCACAGCACAGCCTAGTCGAGATCAACAGAATATTCACAACTAAAACTGTCACTGCATTGTTTTTAAGTGCAACATAATCAATGTATTGCAGTTGTAGCAAAACAAAAAAAGTATTTAAACAAAGCTAGAAAAAGAAAAGTGCAAGTACACTTAAATAAAATACTAAATATTAACAAACATGAACAAATATGAAGAACAGCAAAAAACCAAACGTTTATACTGTACAACAGATTAGTGATGAGAGTAACACAACTCGAAACACGACTCTCTGGCGACACCTGCTGCTCAACACGTGTAAATGCAACACAATCATGAAACATTTTACAAACACAATCTAAATGTAAAATACAAATCAATAACTATTATTAAATATAAAGTGTCTGTATTGTTAATTCTTAATTCTGGTTTGTTTTTGTTGATATGTGATTTAATTATGTTTTATTTTCATATTCACATACAATTTTATAATTTTATTAAAGTCTAACACATTGTATTGGCATGTGCATAAAAATGTTAAATATGGCACTTGCAAAACGGAAAGTTTTAGTCAATGAGTCTACAAGCCATACATGAACTCTCTGCTGACTTTTGAAGAATTTCTCTGGGGGTTTCATGAGACAAAAGCTTTTTTTTCAGACCAACCAACTCTTTAAAGAGTCCATCACTCCTTAGTACAAACGCTACACATGATTTTAGTTTAATCCTACATTTTGGAAAAGCACAGGAGGTTTTTATTCTGGTCAAAAACTCTCTTTTTCATTTTATTAAACTTTTAGTTTCAGAAGTTTTAAAAAGGCGTTTGGTGTCTTAAACATGCTTATCGTTTGTTTTTCGAAAAAGACATTTAGGATGAAACACCTTCAAAAAAGAAAATGATTTTTGCTGGATATATAATAATAATAATACTTTTTTTTTTACAGCTTTTCAGGAAAATGTTTGCTGTTTTTTTGTGTCTGTATATGGTGATCTCAAACGGTAAGTCTGATTTTTTCTTATTCAAACAGCACAATCCTTATAGTAATTTTAAAAGATATAAACCACATTTTGCACAAGCTTTTTTAGAAGTATATACACAAAAGTCCATTATTGTGTTCCCATGACTTTCTGAAAGAAGTAAATAGAAAGAGATGGATTACAATGAACAAAGTTCATTTTCAGTCTGTTTGTCACTATCTACAGCTGTGATTTGTGTGAAATCTCTTTGTGTTTCAGGTGTGTTTGGTGATGAAGTGAAGTCAGTGTCAGTGATGGAGGGAGATTCTGTTACTCTAAACACTGATCTTACTGACATACAGACACGTGATCATCATATAAAGTGGATATTTCAAGAGTCTCTTATAGCTGAAATCAGAATAAAGGCCAATGTGAACTCTGTTTATGATACTGATGGAATATTTAAAAACAAACTACAGCTGGACAGTCAGACTGGATCTCTCATCATCACAAACATCAGCATCACAAACTCTGGACTTTATCAACTAAAGATCACCAGAAACAGAAAAACTTCAAACAAGAATTTTAATGTTACTGTCTATGGTAAGTTTTGCTTAAAACAACTTATTAATGACAAACATCTTTTGTTTACCTGCTGAAAATATATATCTTACAATCTCTTTTCAGCTCGTCTGTCTGTTCCTGTCATCACCATTTACTGTTCACAATATTCATCACCATCATCATCATCATCAATCTCATCATGTGTGTTGTTGTGTTCAGTGATGAATGTGTCACATGTGACTCTCTCCTGGTATAAAGGAAACAGTTTATTGTCCAGCATCAGTGTGTCTGATCTCAACATCAGACTCTCTCTATCTCTGGAGGTGGAATATCAGGATACAAACACATACAGCTGTGTGATCAACAATCCCATCACAAACCACACACAACATCTCAACATCAATCATGTCTGTCACACGTGTTCAGGTAGGACAATAAACATATTAATGATGGTTTCATTGATAAGTTTCTTATGAATTGCTGTCTTTCTCCATTACATTATCCTGCCTCGTTTTAGCACTGATATTGTTTTTTCTGGTTCTCGTATGTGGGATAATTTTCATTTTTTACTGGAAAACAAAGAGAAGACGAGGGGGGGTAAGTATATTATCTACAGTTAGTCGAGATTCATTTACAGAGAGTGACAATCATACACTTTTAAAACTAAAGATGCTTTATGATGTCATAGAAGAACAATTTCATCTAAATGGCTTTTAAGATCGTTTGTGCTTCACAAACATAAGAAACAAATGGTTCTTGTCTTTTTAAAAGTGTTCGAAAACAATCTGCTGTGAAAATTTCTACTTAATCTACTTAATAAAGTATGAAAATCATAATACAGTGTCTTATTTGTTGAGCGTTCTTTTTATAATTTTATTTCTGTATATTATTGTAACATTATGTTTTTGTCTTTAGGCCCCCAGTGAGCAAGACCAGAGCGACTGTAACAAGGACCTAAAAACACTTTCATCAACACAAAACACTTCATGTGTTTGCGATGAAGAAAAAACTCTGTTACTGCCGCTAATGAAGATTTCCTGCATGAAACAGAAATAAAAAAGAAACAGATTTTGTATGAATAGAAATGATCATCTGCACTATACGTCTGATTTAATGCCTCCTGAGTCTCAACAATTATAATGCTATAATGCTAATGTTTGTAAGTCGCTTTGGATAAAAGCGTCAGCTAAATGCCTAAATGTAAATGTAAATGTAAATGCTTTACACAATTCTGGCGACTGAAGTTTGCAATACAAGTTAGGCAAAGGTGGATCTCTATAGGTGTGTTTAATCAGGTCATTTGGAGCTGAATAGGAGATGATTTAATTGCCACATATCGTGACAAAAGTCCTTTAAGTCCTCTATCATTTTATGGGATAGGGCATGCAGTACACCCCATAAGAAACTAAAAAACTGACACAGAATAAGGAAGTAATGCTAAATGAATAAATGACAAATCATGACAGAAAGCATTTATTGACCAAGACCCACTGAGTAAAATGATGCGTTATATAATATACATAAACTTTCAGAGTTGAGGATTAAATACTTTTAAATAAGTTCTGTATCAATAATAAAATTAGGGAAGTCTCTTATAAAATACTTCATATAATTTATCCTGCTAAGCATGTTTTGGAAAGATTTAAGCTTTCCTATACCTGTGAATTTTGTGGACAAGAACAAGAAACTATTTTTATTACTTTTTTATTGTATTTATACAAGATTACTTTGGAAAGATTTAGAATTCTATATTAATAGAAAACTTGATTGTATGATAGACATTTGTATATTTGATGTTCTTTTTTATACAAAAAATGAAAACTTGAAATGTAAAGAACTACATATTATACATTTGCTTATTTTATTAGGAAAATACCATATACATAAGAAGAAGTGGGCTCAATGTAAACCAAATTTTTCACATTTTATAAATGACTTCAAATTATATGTAAATCTTTTGGAACAAACAAAAAACAAAAAAGCAATGAAAACATGTAATGCTCTGAAAGCAGTGAAATTTATGAAAAAAAAAATTCCTTTGGCAGCTAATGTTAATATGATATGAACATGTGAATATGTAATACCTCTTGTTCGTATCGCATTGAATAAAAAAAGAGTTGAGGATTAAAGATAATTCAATTCATCTTGATCTTTAACCTGAACATTGGGATTATAAAACATTAGATATATGATGCTTCTTAAGAGTCCAGCTAAAATAAGTTTTAACAACATTAGATTAGGATAAAATGTATATTTAATATATTCCAAGTTTCTGTAACCAGAGAGTTATCTGGCAGCATAAGACATGAATTGCAGTGTAAAAAAATATCGTGTACCAGATGAAAAAACATTACTTCACTTCAACCTTTAGTAAATTAATTTATGAGGTTTGTCGTTTCTGCCTTCGGGTGAGGGTGCGAATCCATGTTTTTGTCCTTCGATCATTCAGGGATCGTCATTCAATCGTTTCGGTTTATTTTATGATTTTTCTTCCGTGTAGCAGAAACTAATAACATCTACACAGAGAGAGAAAAGTCCAAATCCTGAGACAAGATCAAATCCTATCTACTTCAATGGGGGAGGACCGATATATCCAAATATAACCACATCGCCTGCTAAGATTACAATATAACAATACATTTTCCACCAACAATTAAATCCGATATTAACTGCACTATATATTAAGTTTATTTAACCTAGATTGCGCTACAACATGTTTTTCAGGATGCTCCAGATACTGAGCCAATGATTTGTGATTGGACTTTTCAGCTAAAGGCGGGACTTAGATGGGACATTAAAAGAGTTTTGCATCTTGTTAATATCTATAATCTTTGGTTGGAGTGAACTGTTGAATATGGATCACTGGTTTCTTTTGCTCTGTCTGTTCTTACGACTTTTAGGTGGTATATTTAAAAACTACATTTTCATTTATTTAAAGTGTTTTTAGTTATTTTTAATGAATGTTTGCTATTCTTTGGGCTGCAGGTGTACTGGCTGTTGAGACGGTGTTTGTAAGGAAGGGAGATTCAGTCGTTCTTCACACTGGTGTTGAAAAATTAAGTCGTAGTGCAGTGTTAACTTGGAGTTATGGATCTAAAGTCATTGCTGGACTACCTGATAAACAGCCTACTTATGTATTTCCAAACAACGGATTTGAAACAAGACTAAGTCTGGACGAAAACACTGGATCTCTTACCATCTTACACATCCACACAGATTACTCTGGAGTTTATACAGTTGACATCATCATCCCCAAAGAAGACCCGAATGAGCTCATCTTCAGAACAGATGAAGTCTTACATAAGAGTTTCAACGTCACAGTTTCTGGTATTATCATTACCTTTTAAAATCATAAGCTTCATTGTTTAAAATATCATTTGTAAAATTACACTTTTGTCATATTTCCCAGATCCTCTGACCACACCGATCATCACCAAGAACTCTTCAAACTGTTCATCATCATCATCATCAGAAAGATCATCAAGCCCAAAATGTGTGTTTGTGTGTTCAGTGATGAATGTGTCACATGTGTCTCTCTCCTGGTATAAAGGAAACAGTTTGCACTCCACTGATAGTTTATCTGATCCCATAACTACTCCTAGTCCACTCTCAGAGGACGAAAATATGAGATCCTACGCAGTGATGGCGAATCCAAAACGGGTTAACACCTCTCTCTCTTTACCTCTGGAGGTGGAGTATCACGAGACAAACACATACAGCTGTGTGGTGTCTAATTCAAGCAGCAATCACACTCAACATCTTGACATTAAAGAGTTCTGTGGGAAATGTTCAGGTTGGTCAATCATGATCTTACCTTAACTTCCATGTTCATCCTCTTCTCTCACGTCGAGATATTCAGCTGTTCATGTTGTTCTCCGTTACAGATCCCACCACGGCATCTTTATATCTTTTAGCGCTGATACCAGTCGCTCTTGGGTTGTTTTTGGGTGGGATATATCTCTGCTGGAAATATGGAAAAGGAAGACAAGAGGGTGAGTATTACCTAAAGATAATACAGTATTCAAAATAAACACAATCTGAAGGTTAATGTAAATTGGTCAGTATAATTCTGCATTAATTCACTAATAAGAGAAATATTATATTTGGGTATTTTGACCCCACAAAAGTAAATATTTGGTTTGTCATTAATTTAATGTATTTTGTCAGCAAATTTTTCATTAACAAATAAAAATGTGTTTGTAAACCTGTTTTTGGGTGAATTTGCACTAGTATAATATTTCTCATGTTTTCTCATGGTTTATGTTCAATTGAACCATTCGATAAGACACTGTTTCTGTTTTTTTTAGGTATGGGGCATATATTGGTATCACTAAACAGGACTAGGTTTTCATAATGCTCATTTTATCAAATATTTTTTATCAAAGAAATACAGAAATGATTTAATGTTTTAAAGGTCATTCTGCTCTGACAATCAATTACTTGACATTAATATATAACTATAATATGTATAACAGACCGAGGGATTGAATGGTTATGATTTGTAAAGATTACACTGTTTAAATATAAAAACACTTTTGTAATTTCATATCTTGTGTGTAAGAATGGAATGAAATAAAGAGATCATGTAATGTGATTTCATATGGAAATAGAAACAATGTCGTCTTGTGTTTGGATGTTTCTATGTTTATAAGATCAATACACTTTAGGAAAAATACATTTCTTGCTTTGTTTCTCCCTTTGACACGAATTATAAAAAAAACTGTTTGCATTTATCTGTATTACATAAAGAAAGTGTTAATATATAAACTCTTGCAATACATTAAACTTATCAAGGGCTTAAATATATCTTAGTTGTGAAAAATGTATTTTTATTTCAATTAGTATGCGTTACATGTAAATCTTTTAAAATCTGAATGTCAATAAACATAAACATTAAACAATAAACATTTAGATTGCCTTTCTGAACCTCCTTAATCAGAAGTCCATGGATGGATGGCACTATCCACTTTTCTTTCTCAGCAAATGTGCCATCAGGGATAAAGACCAACCAAATTTTCCTCTTCAAAGGATTATTTCTATTGATGACTTTGTAAGTCTTTCCATTCTTTTGCAATGTGAATTCATTTGCAAACCCATCTGTCACCCAAAGTTTGAAATCAAATTTTGATGCTCATTATCTCAGAATTAGACTTTCAGACGTTGGATGACAAATGTACTAAATAGAATAGAATATAAATAATATCAAAGGCTCAAATAATATGATGGCTGTCAAGATGAATTTTTATTTCTGTTATTATGCATTACAAGTACATGTACTGAGGCAATACAAACAGCACAAAGTAATGAGACTGTTGTGGAAAAAAGTCTAGGCCTATTATTGTTATGTTTCAGTACAGATCATTATTAATCTAAATCTTTAGATGACAATAAACGACTTTTTAAATCTAAAAGTCTCACTCACTAATTCACGTCAAGTTCAGTTGATGTTTGCCTTTTCTGAACCTCTTTTATCAGAAGTCCATAAGGACGAATGGCGCTCTCCACTATTTCTTTCTCTTTCTCAGCAGATGTTCCCTCAGGGATGGGGACCAACCAATAGTCTTTAAACTTGATTCTATTCTGCATGATGACTTTGTACGTCTTTCCATTTGTTTGCGATGTGAATTCCTTTGCGAACCCCTCTGCCACCTGTATTTCTGGAGATGAATAAATTCCTCTTCCCAAAACTTTTCTGTCGCCCGCCTTGTAGTGGGTTTTTACTATCCCCTCAGCTCCTTTTAAACTGGTCCCATGGTAGGAAACTGGCCATTCACCAGGAGAGGAGGGGTTCCTCCATCCTCCTGTCCCCAGCCAAGTGTTCCCATCCGGGTATTTATTTCGCACCTTCAGAGCAAACCGCATCCACCCGTACGGACGCTTGTACGTCTCGTCCCCGCGCTTGCACTCAGAATCACATGTTGATTCGGACATGTGAGTGAAATCAAAGTCATACACTGGATCAAAGAAATCATCTGGGATGACAAATAACACTTTGCGCACAGTGGTTCTCGCGCGTTCCCTCTGCCTCTGCGGGGTTCGTTCGGGGTTTCGTGAAGTTTGAGGCTCGTCACCAACAATTATCCTCCTCACTAATGAAATCAAACGCGACCAGAAACCATCTGCTTCATCATTCAGAAGAACAGCAGCCGGCAGACTGGTGACATCCAACTGAACAGCTTCATCTGAATCTAAAACCTCTGACTGCAATATGACCGGAACCCCTATCAGTGTAGTGAGCCCTTCTGCCAAGACATAATTGTCTACATCCATCCCGTAAAGGGAGCAAATGTTCTGTTGTGGTGTAGTCGTAAGGTGAACGAGATTTATTAGGGTGCAACACACCCATTACGAAACTGAAACAAATATTTAGTCTTTAAATAGAAGAAATTTTCATAATCTCTGCAGAAATAAATCACAGTAATTGAAATTAATTGTTGCAAGCGAAGTTTTAATTAATTAGCTACTTTGAGAAATCAAAATGCAAGATTTATTTTTAAATTGAAAACCCACTGTAATGGTGTAAAAACACGAGGGTCTTTTGTTCATAACAGATTATTAAAATGCACAATCTATACACAACACAATGTTAAAAACCCTCATATATCGTGATTGTTTTATGCAACACAGTATACAAAAGACAAAGAGAACCTTGAGAGATGGGCACAGATGGGAGATAATGTTGGCAATTTGGGATCTGTAACTTAGTAACCGTGAAAACAAGGCAAGTGAACCGACCTGCATCAAAACACCAAAACATTTACTGTTACTTTCACTTTTATAGATACAAGATTAAACTGATAATCATTGCGCTTCTGTTTAGATCAATATATAAACATTCAAACATGTGACACAATTACTCAGTGTAAATCTATACAACATCTCTCTGATCTAAAGTAAATAGTGGCACTTTAGTTATTACAGATTGACTCTTAAATGAGGCAATGGCAGCTATTATGTAATTTAAAAATAGAAAGATACCTGTAATAATCAGCAGAATTGAGAGTACAGCGTGGAAAACAAATCTTGTTGGATAAATGTAAAGTTGGATGAGGTCTTTAGTTAAAATATAACACATAATGTTGCAGAATAAACATCCTCATTATGGTCATTGAAAATGATTAAGAAAACCTTTTAAAAGAAAATGGGTTTATGGCATTTTATTATCAGAATAAGTTGTTGATGTTATCTCTCACAGCACAGCCTAGTCGAGATCAACAGAATATTCACAACTAAAACTGTCACTGCATTGTTTTTAAGTGCAACATAATGTACTGCAGTTGTAGCAAAACAAAAAAAGTTATAGAAGTATTTAAACAAAGCTAGAAAAAGAAAAGTGCAAGTACACTTAAATAAAATACTAAATATTAACAAACATGAACAAATATGAAGAACAGCAAAAAAGCAAACGTTTATACTGTACAACAGATTAGTGATGAGAGTAACACAACTCGAAACACGACTCTCTGGCGACACCTGCTGCTCAACACGTGTAAATGCAACACAATCATGAAACATTTTACAAACACAATCTAAATGTAAAATACAAATCAATAACTATTATTAAATATAAAGTGTCTGTATTGTTAATTCTTAATTCTGGTTTGTTTTTGTTGATTTATGTGATATGTGTTTTATTTTCATATTCACATACAATTTTAGAATTTTATTAAAGTCTAACACATTGTATTGGCATGTGCATAAAAATGTTAAATATGGCACTTGCAAAACGGAAAGTTTTAGTCTATGAGTCTACAAGCCATACATGAACTCTCTGCTGACTTTTGAAGAATTTCTGCGGGGTTTCATGAGACAAAAGCTTCTTTTTTCACGAGACCAATGCCCTTAAAGAGTCCATCACTCCTTAGTACAAACGCTACACATGATTTTAGTTTAATCCTAACTTTGGAAAAGCACAGGAGGTTTTTATTCTGGTCAAAAACTCTCTTTTTCGTTTTATTAAACTTTTAGTTTCAGAAGTTTTAAAAAGGCGTTTGGTGTCTTAAACATGCTTATCGTTTGTTTCTCGAAAAAGACATTTAGGATGAAACACCTTCAAAGGAGAAAACGATTTTTGCTGGATATATAATAGTAATTATAATACGTTTTTTACAGCTTTTCAGGAAAATGTTTGCTGTTTTTTTGTGTCTGTATATGGTGATCTCAAACGGTAAGTCTGATTTTTTCTTATTCAAACAGCACAATCCTTATAGTAATTTTAAAGGATATAAACCACATTTTGCACAAGCTTTTTTAGAAGTATATACACAAAAGTCCATTATTGTGTTCCCATGACTTTCTGAAAGAAGTAAATAGAAAGAGATGGATTACAATGAACAAAGTTCATTTTCAGTCTGTTTGTCACTATCTACAGCTGTGATTTGTGTGAAATCTCTTTATGTTTCAGGTGTGTTTGGTGATGAAGTGAAGTCAGTGTCAGTGATGGAGGGAGATTCTGTTACTCTAAACACTGATCTTACTGACATACAGACACATGATCATCATATAAAGTGGATATTTCAAGAGTCTCTTATAGCTGAAATCAGAATAAAGGCCAATGTGAACTCTGTTTATGATACTGATGGGAGATTCAAAAACAAACTACAGCTGGACAGTCAGACTGGATCTCTCATCATCACAAACATCAGCATCACAAACTCTGGACTTTATCAACTAAAGATCAACAAAACTTCAAAGAATTTTAATGTTACTGTCTATGGTAAGTTTTGCTTAAAACAACTCATTTATGAAAAACATCTTTTGTTTACCTGCTGAAAATATATATCTTACAATCTCTTTACAGCTCGTCTGCCCGTTCCTGTCATCACCATTTACTGTTCACAATATTCATCACCATCATCATCAAACTCAACATGTGTGTTGTTGTGTTCAGTGATGAATGTGTCACATGTGACTCTCTCCTGGTATAAAGGAAACAGTTTATTGTCCAGCATCAGTGTGTCTGATCTCAACATCAGACTCTCTCTATCTCTGGAGGTGGAATATCAGGATACAAACACATACAGCTGTGTGATCAACAATCCCATCACAAACCACACACAACATCTCAACATCACTCATGTCTGTCACACGTGTTCAGGTAGGACAGTAAACATATTAATGATGGTTTCATTGATAAGTTTCTTATGAATTGCTGTCTTTCTCCATTACATTATCCTGCCTCGTTTTAGCACTGATATTGTTTTTTCTGGTTCTCGTATGTGGGATAATTTTCATTTTTTACTGGAAAACAAAGAGAAGACGAGGGGGGGTAAGTATATTATCTACAGTTAGTCGAGATTCATTTACAGAGAGTGACAATCATACACTTTTAAAACTAAAGATGCTTTATGATGTCATAGAAGAACAATTTCATCTAAATGGCTTTTAAGATCGTTTGTGCTTCACAAACATAAGAAACAAATGGTTCTTGTATTTTTAAAAGTGTTCGAAAACAATCTGCTGTGAAAATTTCTACTTAATCTACTTAATAAAGTATGAAAATCATAATACAGTGTCTTATTTGTTGAGCGTTCTTTTTATAATTTTATTTCTGTATATTATTGTAACATTATGTTTTTGTCTTTAGGCCCCCAGTGAGCAAGACCAGAGCGACTGTAACAAGGACCTAAAAACACTTTCATCAACACAAAACACTTCATGTGTTTGCGATGAAGAAAAAACTCTGTTACTGCCGCTAATGAAGATTTCCTGCATGAAACAGAAATAAAAAAGAAACAGATTTTGTATGAATAGAAATGATCATCTGCACTATACGTCTGATTTAATGCCTCCTGAGTCTCAACAGTTATAATGCTATAATGCTAATGTTTGTAAGTCGCTTTGGATAAAAGCGTCAGCTAAATGCCTAAATGTAAATGTAAATGTAAATGTAAATGCTTTACACAATTCTGGCGACTGAAGTTTGCAATACAAGTTAGGCAAAGGTGGATCTCTATAGGTGTGTTTAATCAGGTAATTTGGAGCTGAATAGGAGATGATTTAATTGTCATATATCATGACAAAAGTCCTCTATTGTTAAATGGGATAGGTCATGCTGTACACTGGGATTCTGGGTTTTTAAACACCCCCATGAGAAACTAAAAACTGACACAGAATAAGGAAGTAATGCTAAATGAATAAATGACAAATCATGACAGAAAGCATTTATTGACCAAGAGATGCGTTATATAAGAGTTGAGGATTAAAGATAATTCAATTCATCTTGATCTTTAACCTGAACATTGGGATTATAAAACATTAGATACGTGATGCTTCTTAAGAGTCCAGCTAAAATAAGTTTTAACAACATTAGATTAGGATAAAATGTATATTTGATATATTAAATATTATCTGGCAGCATAACACATACATTGCAGTGTAAAAACACTATTAAAATAAATATCGTGTACCACGTTAAGAAAACATTACTTCACTTCAACGTTTATGAAATGAATTTATGAGGTTTGTCGTTCTGCCTTCGGGTGAGGGTGCGAATTCATGTTTTTGTCCTTCGATCATTCAGGGATCGTCATTCAATCGTTTCGGTTTATTTTATGATTTTTCTTCCGTGTAGCAGAAACTAATAACATCTACACAAAGTCCCTTTAAGAAAAGTCATCACATATTTCCCAGTCATACAAGATCAAATCCTATCTACTTCAATGGGAGAGGACCGATATATCCAAATATAACCACATCGCCTGCTAAGATTACAATATAACAATACATTTTCCACCAACAATTAAATCCGATATTAACTGCACTATATATTAAGTTTATTTAACCTAGATTGCGCTACAACATGTTTTTCAGGATGCTCCAGATACTGAGCCAATGATTTGTGATTGGACTTTTCAGCTGAAGGCGGGACTTAGATGGGACATTAAAAGAGTTTTGCATCTTGTTAATATCTATAATCTTTGGTTGGAGTGAACTGTTGAATATGGATCACTGGTTTCTTTTGCTCTGTCTGTTCTTCTTACTGACTTTTAGGTGGTATATTTAAAAACTACATTTTCGTTTATTTAAAGTGTTTTTCGTTATTTTAAATGAATGTTTGCTATTCTTTGGGCTGCAGGTGTACTGGCTGTTGAGACGGTGTTTGTAAGGAAGGGAGATTCAGTCGTTCTTCACACTGGTGTTGAAAAATTAAGTCGTAGTGCAGTGTTAACTTGGAGACGTGGATCTACAATCATTGCTGGACTACCTGATCCTCCTATTATATTTCCAAACAAGGCATTTAGAAATGAACATGGACTGGGACTGAACAGGCAGACTGGATCTCTTACCATCTTAAGCGTCAACACAGATTACTCTGGAGTTTATACAGTTGACATCGTCATCCTCAAAGGTCGAGATGAGCTCATCTTCGAAACAGTCTTAAACAAGAGTTTCAACGTCACAGTTTCTGGTATTATCATTACCTTTTAAAATCATAAGCTTCATTGTTTAAAATATCATTTGTAAAATTACACTTTTGTCATATTTCCCAGATCCTCTGACCACACCGATCATCACCAAGAACTCTTCAAACTGTTCATCATCATCATCATCAGAAAGATCATCAAGCCCAAAATGTGTGTTTGTGTGTTCAGTGATGAATGTGTCATGTGACTCTCTCCTGGTATAAAGGGAAACAGTTTGCACTCCACTGATAGTTTATCTGATCCCATAACTACTCTTAGTCCACTCTCAGAGGATCGAAAATATGAGATCCTACGCAGTGATGGCGAATCCAAAACGGGTTAACACCTCTCTCTTTACCTCTGGAGGTGGAGTATCACGACAAACACATACAGCTGTGTGGTGTCTAATTCAAGCAGCAATCACACTCAACATCTTGACATTAAAAAGAGTTCTGTGGAAATGTTCAGGTTGGTCAATCATGATCTTACCTTAACTTCCATGTTCATCCTCTTTCTCACGCTTCCAGATATTCAGCTGTTCATGTTGTTCTCCTCAAGCTACAGAACCCACTTACTCTACATCTTTATATCTTTTAGCTGATACCAGTCGCTCTTGGGTTGTTTTTTGGGATATATCTCTGCTGGAAATATGGAAAAGGGAAGACAAGAGGGTGAGTATTACCTAAAAGATAATACAGCATTCAAAATAAACTGGCAATCTGAAGGTTAATGGAAATTGGTCAGTATAATTCTGCATTAATTCACTGATATGAGAAATATTATATTTGGGTATTTTGACCCCACAAAAGAACATTTTGGTTTGTTATTAATTTAATGTATTTTGTCAGCAAATTTTTTCATTAACAAATAAAAATGTGTTTGTAAACCTGTTTTTGAAACATCTAAGGGTGAATTTGCACTAGTATAATATTGTTATTGTCAATATATTTCCTCCAGCTTTGATTTGTTTGGCTTTTGTTTTCATTTCAATTTTCTTCTAAGATTGTTTTATCTTACAGGAATCTGTTGCAGTGCAAAACATCCCACGGTGTTCTGAAATGGTAATTGAAGTCAACAGTCCCTTAATGAACTGTTCAGAATAGCTTTTTCATCAAGGTACATGACATTATTGTATTTAAACCTATAGATTTTCTTTTCATTACTTGTTTTACACATTTACATTCTTTTTGTTATTTTTGCATTTGGGAGTAGTATTCTCATAGACACTTTTGTAAATCCTGATCTTCTGGTTGATCTGCATGACTCTGTATCTGTCCAGGCCTGTGAAGAACTGATTTTACCTCAAACAGGATCACATTACAACAACATTAACTCAAGCTGATATCTTGTCCAAACATTTCCCTCATGGCTCATGTTCGATTGCAAAAACATATTTTTAATCTTGAGTTTATGATATACCTGTCAGAGAGTTTCAGTGTCATCAGCATTTGAGCACTGTTATGTACTTCATTAAACCACTAGGTGGCAGCATGCTTCAAGTTTAAAGTCTGGTGTCTATTTCCTTGCTCAACATCACATTTGTATCAGTTTCAAATGTATAAATTGTTTTCTGTGTTAAAGCATTGCTATACCTACAATGCAACTGTTATGTTAAGAAGTTGCTTGCAACATGAGAATCATGAGTTTGATTCCCAGTGAACATATATGCTTGGATTAATAATTCTATATCTTGAATGTAGAATTAAATTCACACTAGTTTTAGTTTGTGGTCCAGACCAATTACTAAAGCTTACTATGAGACTCATGGAGTGGTCAGGACAGTTTGTTTATCATCTCTTTTCTCTCTGCCGCATATATTCAGTGACATGTTTCCACAAGTCTGGCATGCATTGGAAACATTCAATGTATTGCAGTTGTAGTAAAACAAAAAAGTTATAGAGAGTGATGAAACAAAGCTAGAAAAGAAAAGTGCAAGCATACCTGAATAAAAATACTAAATATTAACAAAACATGAACAAATATCAAGAACAGCAAAAAGGCAAACGTTTATACTGTACAATAGGTTAGTGATGAGAGTAAATAATAACTTGAAAACACGACTCTCTGGCGACACCTGCTGCTTAACACGTGTAAATCTTAACACAATCACAAATGAAACATTTCAATAAAACCAATTTCAAATGTTTTACATTAATGATCTGTAAAATGTAAAATACAAATCAATAAATGTCTGTATTGTTCATTCTGATTCTAGATTTGTTTTTGTTGATATGTAGTTTACAGTCTTTTTTTACAATAAGATTTTATACAATTTTTATAATTTTATTAAAGTCTAACTTACAGCCATGGCATGTGCACAAAAGTAAACAAATATGGCACTTACCAAACGGCAATTTTAAGTCTATGAGTCTACAAGCCATACATGAACTCTCTGCTGACTTTTGGAAAGAGATTTCTACTTGGGGTTTCAAGGAGACAAAAGCTTCTTTATCACTTGGTGACCAACGCCTTTAAAGAGTCCATTTCACTCCTCATTACAAACGCTTACATACGATTTTAGTTTAATCCTACATTTTGAAAAAGCACAGGAGGTTTTACTCTGGTCAAAAAAAATCCCCTTTTTCATTTTTTTCACAACTTCTTTAGTTCTTATAGAAGCTTCAAAAAGGCTAAGTCTTAAACATGCTTATCGCTTGTTTTCAAAAAAGACATTTTAGATGAAACACCTTCAAAGAAGAAAATGATTTTTGTTGGATATATAATATTAATAATAATGAATTTTTTACAGCTTTTCAGGAAAAAATGTTTGCTGTTTTTGTGTCTGTATATGGGCAGACCCTAAACGTAAGTCTGATTTTTTTATTATTCAAACAGCACAATCCTTATAGTAATTTTTAAAAGGATATAAACCACATTTTGCACAAGCTTTTTAGGAAGTATATACATAAAAGTCCATTATTGTGTTCCCAAGGACTTTCTGAAAGAAGCAAATAGAAGAGAGTGGATTACAATGAACAAAGTCTATTTTCAGTCTGTTTGTCACTATCTACAGCTGTGATTTGTGTGAAATCTCTTTATGTTTCAGGTGTGTTTGGTGGAAGGAGTGAAGTCAGTGTCAGTGATGGAGGGAGATTCTGTTACTCTAAACACTGATCTTACTGGACATACAGACACATGATCATCATATAAAGTGGATATTTAAAGATCTCTGGCAGCTGAAATCAGAATAAAGTCCAATGGGAACTCTGTTTATGATAATGATGTAATATTCAAAACAAACTACAAAGCTGGACAATCTGCACTGGACCTCTCATCATCACAAAACATCAGCATCACAAACTCTTGACTTTATCAATCCAAAGATCATCAGAAACAGAAAACTTCAAACAAGAATTTTAATGTTACCGTCTATGGTAAGTTTTGCTTAAAACAACTTATTAATGACAAATATCTTTTTGCTTCTAATTAAGTTGAAAATATATATCTTACAATCTCCTTTCAGCCTGCCTGTCTGTTCCCTGTCAATAACATTTACTGTGCTCTACACATCTATCACTATCATCATCAACATCAATCTCACTGTGTGTGTTGATGTGTTCAGTGATGAATGCCTCACATGTGACTTCCTCTCCTCTGTATAAAGGAAACAGTTTATTGTCCAACATCAGTGTGTCTGATCTCAACATCAGACTCTCTATCTCTCTGGATAGGTGGAATATCAGGATACAGTATTACATATTAGCTGTGTGATCAACAATCCTATCATGTAAACCACAATAATAACATCTCCAACATCACTCATGTCTGTCACACTTGTTCAGGAAGGATAGCAAACATATTAATGATGGTTTCGCTTTGATAAGTTTCTTATGAATTGCCGTCTTTCTCCATTACAGTATCCCGCCTCTGCTTTTAGCACTGATATTATTTTTCTTGCCCTCGCATGTGGGATAATTTTCTACTTTTTACTGGAAAACAAAGAGAAGATGAGGGGGTAAGTATATTATCTCACAGTGCTGTTTTAGGAGATTCATTCACAGAGAGTGAGACAATCATGGGCCAATTTCTAAAACTAAAGATGCTTTTATGATGTCATAGAAGAACAATTTCATCTAAATGGCTTTTTAAGATCGCTTTCTGTCTTTACAAACATAAGAAACAAATGGTTCTTGTATTTTAAAAAGTGTTCGAAACAATCTGCTGTGAAAATTTCTACTTAATCTACTACTTAATAAAGTATGAAAAACTTTCATAATACAGTAAGTTCTGGCCTGCTGAGTCATTCTTTTTATAATTTTATTTCTGTATATTATTGTAACATTATGTTTCTTGTCTTTAGGCCCCCAGTGAGCAAGACCAGAGCCACCGTAACAAGGGACCTTAAAATACCTCTTCATCAACACAAAACACTTCATGTTTATGGCGATGAAGAAAAACTCTGTTACTGCCGGGCTTACCAGCGATTTCCTGCATGAAACAGAAATAAAAAGAAACAGATTTTGTATGAATAGAAATGATCATCTGCACCATATCAGCCTGATTTAATGCCTCCTGAGTCTCAAATAATTATAATGCTATAATGTTAATGTTTGTAAGTCGCTTTTGGATAAAGTTAAGTCAGCTAAATGCCTAAATGTAAATGTAAAATGTAAATGTAAATGCTTCTTTTGCTTGGCCAATTCTGGTAATTGAAGTACAATACAAGTTAGGCAAAGGTGGATCTCTATAGGTGTGTTTAATCAGGTCATTTGAGCTGAATAGGAGATGATTTAATTGTCATATATCATGACAAAAGTCCTCTATTGTTAAATGGGATAGGTCGTGCTGTACACTGGGATTCTGGGTTTTAAACACCTCTAAGGAGAACCTAAAACTGACACAGAATAAGGAAGTAATGCTAAATGAATAAATGACAAATCATGACAGAAAGCATTTATTGACCAAGAGATGCTATATAAGAGTTGAGGATTAAAAGATAATTCAGTTCATCTTGATCTTTAACCTGAACATTGGGATTATAAAAACATTAGATACTTGATGCTTCTTAAGAGTCCAGCTAAAATAAGTTTTAAATAACATTAGATTAGGATAAAATGTATATTTGATATATTAAATATTATCTGGCAGCATAACACATACATTGTATGTAAAAACACTATTAAAATAAATATCGCGTACCACGTTAAGAAAAACATTACTTCACTTCAACGCTATGAAATGAATTATCGATGTTTGTCGCTCTGCCTTCATGAGATGAGGGTATGAATTCATGTTTTATCCTTCTCGATCATTCAGAGATCGCCATTCAATCAAGCTTTCGCTTTATTTTATGATTTCTCTCCCGTAGGTAGAAACTAATAACATTCACACAAAGTCCCTTTAAGAAAAGTCACCGCCATATTCTACAGTCATACAAACCAAATCCTATCTACTTCAATGGGGAGGACCGACATATCCAAATATAACCACATCAGCTTCGCTAAGATTACAATATATAACAATACATTTCTTCCACCAACAATTAAACTGACATTAACTGTACCATATGGCTGCTTATTTAACCTTAGATTGGCGCTTTACAACATGTTTTTCTAGGATGTCCCAGATACTGAGCCAATGATTTGTGATTGACTTTTCAGTTGAAGGCGGACATTAAAAGAGAGCTGCATCCTTGTTATCATCTATAATCTTTTGGTTGGAGCGAACTGTTGAATATGCATCACTGGTTTCTTTTGTTCTGTCTGTTCTAATGACTTTTAGGTGGTATATTTAAAAACTACATTTTCGCTTATTTAAAAGTGTTTTTCGTTATTTTTAATGAATGTTTGCTATTCTTGGGCTGCAGGTGTAATTGGCTGTTGAGACGGGTGTTTTTTCAGGAAGGGAGATTCGGCCGCTCTTTCACTAATTGATGTTGAAGAATTAAGTCAGAGTGCAGTGTTAAATTGGAGTTGTGGATCAACAATCATTGCTGGACTACCTGATACAAACAGCTCACTCATATATTTCCCAAACAACGGATTTGAAACAAGACCACGCCTCTGACCTAAAACACTGGATCTCTTATCATCTTAAGCGGCCAACACAGATTACTCTTGAGCTTATACAGTTGGATATCATCATCCCCAAAGAAGACCCGAATGAGCTCATCTCTTCTAAAACAGTCTTAACAACAAGAGCTTTAACGGCCACAGTTTCTGGTAATACCATTACCTTTTTAAAATCATAAGCTTCATTGTTTAAAAAGCATCATTTGTAAAATTACACTTTTGTCATGTTTCCCAGATCCCTCCTATCACACCGATCATCACCAAGAACTCTTTCAAACTGTTCATCATCATCATCAGAAAGATCATCAGCCCGCAATGTGTGTTTGTGTGTTCAGTGATGAATGTAAGTCACATGTGACTCTCTCTCTCCTGGTATAAAGGGAAACAGTTTTGCACTCCACCTGGATAGTTTATCTGATCCCATATCAATTCTTAGTCCCTTCCTCAGAGGATCTAAAATATGAGAAAAAGATCCTACGCAGTGATGCATGTAATCCAAAACGGGTTAACACCTCTCTCTCTCTTTACCTTCTGAGGTGGAGTATCAATGAGACAAACACATACAGCTGTGTGGTGGTTCCATCCAAGCAGCAACTACACTCTCAACATCCTGATTATCAAAGAGTTCTGTGGGAAATGTTCTAGGCTGGTCAATCATGATCTTACCTTAACTTCCATGTTCATCCCTTTCTCCTCAATGCCTAGATATTCAGCTGTTCATGTTGTTCTTTCGCTACAGATCCCACTACCTATCTTTTATATCTTTTTAGCTTGATACCAGTCAGCCTTTTTGGTTGTTTTTGGGTGGGATATATCTCTGTTGGAAATAAGGGAAAAGGAAGACAAGAGGGTGAGTGTCACCTAAAAGATAATAATACAGTATTCAAAACAAAACACAATCTGGAAGGTTAATGTAAATTGGTCGGTATAATTCTGCATTAATTCACTAATAAGA